>JAJOOE010004327.1:22500-29711 GCA_036250405.1 Solanum raphanifolium | reverse complement strand
CCCCCCCCCCCCCCCCCCCCCCCCCCCCCCCCCCCCCCCCCCCCCCCCCCCCCCCCCCCCCCCGAGTGTAGGGTGAAAAAATAATTTTTGAAGTTGAAAATATTTTTTAAAAACAAACTCAATTTTTTTTTAGGCGGGAGGCAGGCCGGGGAGGGGGCGTGGGTGATTGAGGATCGGGATGAAAAAATAAAAAATTGAAGTTGAAAATATTTTTTAAAAACAATAAAAAATTGATAGGGGGGGCAAGGGTAGTGGGTGGGGGTAAAAAATAAAAAATTTAAATTAGAAATATCTTTTAAAAATAATTTTAAATATTTTTTTGGGAGGGGGTGGGGGTAGGGGTAGGGGTGAGGGTGGGTAAAAAAATTGAATTTAAAAACAAGCTTTAAATTATTTTTTTTGGGGGGCTGGTTTGAGGGTAGAGACAAAATAAATTGATTTTTTCAACAAAAAAGTAATTGTAGTTTGAAGTTGGAAGAGAGTTTTGGAAAATGTTTTCCTTAAGTTTTGAAGGGAAGTCATTTTCCTTAAATTCGAGGAAAATGAGTTGATTTGGAAAACATTTAACCCAACCAAACATGAGAAAATTGAAAACTATTTTCCGGAAAATGTTTTCCTTCATACCAAACACACCCTAAATGTTGTTTTCATTTCGAGGTCATCCACTATGTTGCATTTTTAGTCCCAAATGTTAAGTCAATTTCCATAAAGACTCAAAGTCTTTTAAGTCTTGGTTGCTAGTACCAATTATTTCATATTTGTTTTCTCTAAATGTTGTTTTCATTTCAAGGTTATCCACTATCTTTGTAGCGTGTGTTATGCAAAACAATGTGAATTGTAACAAATTTTCAATGAGAGATACTATTGCTTGACTAAGTCAAGTGAGAAAAATAAAAAGAACAATAATTGAAGACATGATTTAACAAGACAATGTTACAGTGGAATTTTGAAGTCATTGAACCAATTAGTGGTTCATGGTACATTCTACATATTTTAATTTGAGACCACAAGATACAAATTATTATTTCTTTTACTTTTTTAAACACCATGTCAGGTCAAAACCATACAGACAAATTGAAACGGAGGGAGTAACATCTAATTCTCAGATAAGCCAACACTTATAAAATACTTCAGATTTACCTTTAAGCTGTTACCAATTACCATATTTGCTTCTAAACAACTGATTTTGTTGGATATTTTTTATGACGGACATAATTGGTTGCTCACATCACAACTTGTATTTTATTCTCGAAAGCAACCTCTCTATCTCTACCTCATAAAGATAAGGTCTCTATACACTCTACCTTTCTTAAATTCCGACTTAAGGGATTACACTGGGTCTGTTATTGATGTTGTTGGTGACTTGTCTATGGAAGTGTGAGGGTTAAATTGAAGAAAGAAAAGAAAAATATCTACACAAATAAAATGGGGTACTTTCCCCCTCATAAGTCTATTTCCAAACAGACTGACCAAGTTTTTCAGTCTTGCTTGATAGTATCAATTATACAATATTTGTTTTGCTCAACTTTGGCATAAATTGAGAGAAAATAATACAACTTTGGCATCACTAAATACACAACTTGTGGTCCATGGATGAGTACTAGTCACTTCTAACAACTTGTTACTCATATTTTGTAGTGTTTCACAAGACTTTTTAGAAAATGGAGAAGACTTGAGAAAATAATTAATACTCACCTATGTTCTAATTTTTCTCTAGATGTGTATTCATCACGAGGTCATCGACTATCTATGAAAAAACTACTAGGAAACAAAGGGACAAATATGATACAGTTCAGCTAACTTCTCTGGAATTGCTAGGTAGTGGACCGGATAGGGAATTACTCGACAAGTCTAATCTTTGTAGACATTTCAAGCTTAAAATGGATGGGGAAAATGAACCGATAAAGCTGTTATTAGAAAGACCCAATTCAGCTAGCACTTGGAAGTTGGAAGTTTGAGAATGCATCCAAAAATTCTCCTCCAAGAGAGTTAGACAAAAGATCTAAAAGTTCAGTTAGACAACAAACTAAAATACATCACAAAGACAACTAGTACTTCGAATCTTCAATTAAATGCGCTGTCTCAGCCTTCTCTTCTTTGACCTTCTCATTTTCTTGGGGAAAATGCCATCAAAAAATTCCACAAACCATTTTGGTTTATGATATTTAAACATAAGGCTCCACACAACAGTTCCAACAACGAGTCCAAAACTGTAGCCTATGACTACTGATTCCCACGTAAATCCACTTAAAAAATATGACTCGTCTTCATCTTCTTTAGAGTTCAATGGTTGAGGAGTATGTGATGGATCACTCGTTCCACATTGCTTTGATAAAGGAGGACCACATAAATCAAGGTTTCCGCCATACGAGTCATTTTCAAATGTGTTGAATTGTGGACCGTGAGGAATTGGTCCAACGAGGACATTCTGAGAAAGGTTTAACTTTTCCAGAAATGTTAGCCTTGTCAATTCCTGCGGAATCTTCCCAGTGAGCCGATTCCAAGACAGATCCAATGCTTCAAGCATATTCAATTGCCCCAATTCCATTGGAATGTCACCTGTGAGATTGTTATGGGATAAATTGAGTAGCCAAAGTGAGTTGAGATCCTTTAGTGTTTTCGGAATGACACCTTCAAAATGGTTGCTCGAGAGATCTATGGTTGTCATAATTGTGCTGATTCTTTCTAGCTCAATATCCAGGCCTTTGATCACCAAACTCACAGAATCCTCATACGATGTGTCAAATGGATCATCAGATGGTTTCATGTACTTGATCTGTCCTGTGTCTTCACCATCTAATTTAATCATTGCCTTGAAGTTTGCAAAAACTTTTGCAGGGAATGAGCCACTGAATTTGTTACGTGAAAGATCAAAAATCCGCAACTTGGGAAAGCAAAACGTACTCTGACAATTACTTATTGGTCCATGGAACACATTGGACTTTAATATTAAGACCTGCAGTTCTTGAAGTGTTCCTAGCCAAGCAGGAAATGTGTCATTTATAGCGTTATTCCCCATATCAAGAACTTCTAAACCACTACAGTTGAGCAACGACATAGGGAGAGTTCCTTCAAATTGATTGTCATTCAAGACAGTGGTTCTCAATGAAGTCCACTGCGCACATAATGGGGGAAGACTCCCTGTGAAATTGTTCCTTCTTAAGTCCAACACTTTTAGACTAGACATGCTTCCCAAGCAACTTGGAATCAAGTTACTGAAGTTGTTGTGCGATAAATGTAGAAATTGAAGATTGTTCATGTTACAAATGGATGAAGGTATTGGACCCTGAAGGAATTTAAATTGAAGATTAAGATACCCTAGATGATGGAAATGAAATTGTTGTAGGTGGCCTGTTAAAAAATTATGCGAAAGATTTAGGTAGTACAAATTGTCCCACCTTGTGCCACTAAACCAGTTAGGGATTTGGCCACGAATCTTATTGTTAGAAATATCCAAGACCTGAAGTTTCTTTACATTTGTCAAGAAGTGTGGAAAATCCTTCAGTTAACAAGATGATAACAACAAATTTATTAGGCTAGGAAAAGTGATTTGTATCCCTGCATCGACGGTGATGTTATTTGATGAAAGGTCAAGGGTAGAAAGGTTTGTGAGACTAGCCAGTGAATGAGGAAAAGAACCACTGAGTTGATTATGGCTTAAACCCAAGCGTTCTAATGTTGGGTTTGTTTTGAGCTCATCGTGTAGTCCACTAAATCAATTATTATCGAGCCACAACTGACCTAGCAAAGGGAGGCTAAACACCGAAGATGGTATGATACCATTCAGTGAGTTGTACCACAAATCCAGTCGGGTTAGCTTTTGAAGAATGCTAAAATTATTAGGCAGTGGGCCAGATAGGAAATTACTTGACAAGTCTAAGTATTGAAGATGTGTCAAGCTTACAATTGTAGAAGGAAACGAACCGATGAAACTATTTCTATAAAGAAATAAATAACGTAGCTCTTGGAGGTTAGAAAAAATATCGGGAATATCACCTGAAAAGGAGTTGGACGAAAGATATAGATATGTGAGCTGCTTCAAAATGAGAGATTGTGGAAGGAATATTGCCGGTGAAATAATTATTACTGAAATCCAAATACCTAATTTGTGTAAGATTGCCAATGGAATCAGGAATGGAACCAGAGAATTGACATCCTTTGAGGTTCAAGATATTCAAGGAACTCAAGGTGCCAACTGAATCAGGCAGCTCACCGGAGATTCCTGTGTAAGAAATATCCAACTCCAACAGAGTGTTGCTCGGGTGGATCTTTGGTAAAACTCCTTTGAGAAGATCATTGTCACTCAAATAGAGCCTTTCCAATTCTGACAGAAGGAAAAAGCTCTCTGTGATAACACCTCGCAGATTAGTATATCCAAGATCCACGTACCTTAACGAGGAAAAAGACATATTCACAGGAATCGGAGAGAAGATGTCGACACCATGGAGAGAAACTACCTCCAGATTAGTGAAGTTCTGAAGCATTGTTTCAAATGTTCTCTGATCAAGTTGTAATCCATACAGCACTAAAGAAGAAAGATCAAGTGAAACCAAATTGGAAAGGTATGAGATTTCTGTTGGGATTTCCCCTTCAAAGAATGAACCAGAAAGGTTGAGATGCCTCAAATTCCTCAATCGGCCAATGTTATGTGGGATTGAACAAAAATTGAAGTCATTGTAAGCAAGGTTTAGTGTCCGGAGATGATGGAGTTGGAAGAGGCTGCTATTGGGATGAATAGTTCCATTAAGCAGACTGCATCTAAGGTCCAATCCGATAACATGACCGGTTAACATGTCACAAGTTACCCCGTCCCAACTGCAGCAATCCCTACTCTCATTCCAAGACTTTGTTTTTGGGATATCATTAGTATCATACCAACATCTAGGTTGGTCAGAGATTTGAAAGGATCGTTTGAAGTGAAGCAAAGCAAAAGCTTCAGTGGGAGAGCAAACATGACGCATCATCACAGAGGAAGAAGAAAAGCTTTCACTAATTACCAACAAAAGACAGACAAGTGAATAAAAGAAAAACAGAATTCCCATCTTCTTTTGTATTCAGCAAATAACAAAATGTTCTGTTCTTACAAATCAATCATCATTATCCATATATATATACTAGTTTCTGAGTTACACTTGTGTAATTTCTGTGAAAATAAGCATATAATGAATAATAAAATGCAACAATCATAAGTAAATCTTTAACAGTACTATGACAAGAAACATCAAATGAGGGTCGTATTTTAATGTTAAAATTAATTCCTTTCACGCTAATAACAATAAATTTTAAATTATTAGTTACTAGCAAAATTTTAATTAAAAATACATACTTACGGCATTCATAAATTCATATAAAATCAAATTGAAGTAGTCTAATAGAGAGAAAAACAAACAAAAAAATGGGGTACTAGCACCCCATCTACCACAAACTAATTTGTGGTTGCAAAAAAAAATTGTCCCAAGTGTTTAAATAAAGTCTTTAATTCTTGGTGGCTAGTACCAATTATTCCATATTTGTTTTCTCTAAATGTTGTTTTCATTTCGAGGTCATCGACTATCTCTGTGGTGTGTGTCACCTAAGTCAATGTGAATTGGTCACATTATATAAGACACACGGTAGAAACATTTGCTGCAAAACAAATTTCCAATTAAAGATACTATTGCTTGACCAAGTCAATTGAGAAAAATAAAAAGAACAATAATTGAAGACGTGATTTAACTCCTGTGTTTACTTAGAATATGCATGTAATGTAACATTAATGATACCGTGTGGAATTTTTCAAACTTATGAGCCACATTCAGTAGAAATAGATGTTTAAAAAACTTCCAAGTCTTAAAGCCAATTTCCACAAAGACTACCGGGGGGAAAAAAGGGCAAATATTATGAGATTGGAAAATAACTAAACCATGTTAAATTAGGTCTTAGACTTAACTCACACCCCAAAAGCTAGCTCAAAGGGAGGAGGATTGTCCAAACCTTATAAGGAGTCTACTCATCTCATTAACCACCGATGTGGGACTTTTGTCATTCTTTAACACCCCACCTCACGCCCAGTGCTTAGCATCTGGTGCGTGGGCAATTTTGATTTTAGGGGCCCCAACATCGGGTGAGACGGGCCCTGCTCTGATACCATCGTTGCGACGCTTGAAGACATGACGTTCCATTTGGAAGTCACAGTTCTTAGTACCGAGGTGGACTTCAGCTGCCAACATCAGCTGTATGTCAGCCTCTTTCGTCGTCAATGTCCTTGGTTGCTGTGTGATTCCCGCCATTGTTGTGCTCTGTTACTCTTGGAATCACTGAAGAAGAAGAAAAAGGGTCAACCCCTGCAAGTTCACTTTCAGGTTCTTCCATGGAGTTACCAACCTCACCGATTTCAGAAACTCATGAAGAGTCTTCAAATGGGATAGTTCCATTAAGAAGATCAACAAGGCTTAGAACGCCAAATCCCAAGTATGCTAATAACTTTTATGCGACTTGTCAATTTGCTTTTTCTGTTTCAGATCCCTTAAATTATGAAGAAGCTGCAGAAAAAGAAGAATGGAGGAAAGCAATGGTGGAGGAAATGAAATCCATTGAAAAGAATGGAACATGGGAAATGATGGAGTTACCAAAAGGGAAAAACGCAATTGGTCTGAAGTGGGTGTTTAAAACAAAATTTGCTGCAGATGGTAGCCTACAAAAGCACAAAGCTCGTCTTGTGGCAAAAGGCTATGCACAGCAGTATGGTATTGATTTTGAAGAAACATTTTCTCCGGTAGCTCGATTTGAAACAGTGAGGCTGGTTCTAGCATTGGCTGCACAGTTGAAATGGCCAGTTTACCAATTTGATGTCAAGTCGGCATTTCTCAATGGAGACTTACAAGAAGAAGTCTATGTAACTCAACCTGAAGGTTTCATAAAGGAAGGCAATGAAACAAAGGTGTTCAAGCTGAAAAAGGCATTGTATGGCTTGAAACAAGCCCCTCGAGCGTGGTATAGCAAGATCGATGGTTACTTCCAGAAAAATGGATACATGAGAAGTGAGAATGAACCCACATTATATGTGAAGAAGGAAGGTAATGATTTCATCATTGTATGCCTTTATGTTGATGATATCATTTACAGTAGCTCTTCTAATTCTCTTGTGGATAATTTCAAGTCTCAAATGATGAATGAGTTTGAGATGTCGGATATGGGGTTATTGCATTATTTTCTGGGCCTTGAAGTCCACC
>JAJOOE010004327.1:0-17500 GCA_036250405.1 Solanum raphanifolium | reverse complement strand
ATCATTTTTATACTGCTGTGCCACAGCTCCGAAAGCATCAATACTGGCATATTTCACATTCAAGTTTTGGTCAGAACCAAGCGTTACAAGAGCAGGCAAAACATGTGTTGAGGCAACCTTGGCATCAATACATGGAACCTGGTGAAAAAACAAGAATGATCAAAGTAAGTCGCAGACCATGCTTAAATTTAAGCAATTTCACAAAAACCAAAGGTCTTACAATGACTTTAAAAAGATTGGCAGCTGTCGCCTTCATGTTTATTTCAGAGCTCACAACCATTTCCCAGAGGATGTTAAAAATCATATTGTGATGTTCATCAAAAGTGCTGCAGAAAAATATAGTCAGCCATCATCTAAGGAGTTCAGACACAGAACTGTAATGCCTTTATTAAAATGGCACAAACCAAAGAAAGCGAACAGAAAAGAAAATCTCGCGCTTCACTGTCTGACTCTCTTGTCCTGAAGTTTGAATCAAGAGATTTCTCAAGTACTCTGTCAGTAGTTCATGCTTCCTAGGAGATCCTAAAACACCTGCCAGCAGGAGAGGCAGGACACCGATGGTAGCAAGTCTTTCAGCTACTGCAGTTTTCGGTTTCAAACCTGTTGAGGAGCAAATCAAAACCAATTTGGTAAGGTCTAAACATGATCTATCACTTAAAAGGTTTGATGAAAACAAGAAGTTTTTAACTCATTACCTCTTATTCTTGATTGGCACGTTGCAGGGAAATATGATAAATCACCATCATCACCAACTGCCACCAAGAATACAGGTAGCATGATGTGTGTCAGGTAAGGTTCCCCGAGCAGGTCTGAAACTGCCAATAAAAACTGCATTGCAAAATTAAAGACGAATCCGGGAACAAGGAGGCATTTCCAAAACTAAAGCACCAAAAGTTAAGAGAAACAATTCAAGCTACCCGCGTGATTCGATTCCTTAGGTTATCTTCCTTCTGAGGTAATAGAGAGGCTAGTTCAATCAATGCTGAAAAGCAGTCGATATGCAACCACTCAAAAGAAGGCCAGTCCATCTTTCCTCTGCATAGACAATTCAAATAACTAGCAAGTATTAACTATACATTGTGAGAGCACCTTTGAAGAAGGAATAGAAAGGTAGATTAGAAACGCAGGTAAAAGGGGATATTACCCAGCATACTGTTCAAGAACTAAAGTAGAAAAAACTAGTCTTTCATCATCCGAAACCAATGGGAATGGACAGGTATCAATAGCTTTCTTGCGTACAAATGGAAACAACTCCGTCAGTAAGCGCAGCAGAACATCTATGTTCCACCGCTCTCTCTCTCCTAAAGCACGAAGATGTGACTCGATAGAACCTTCCACCCCTGAAAGTGGTTGACAACGCTGGAAGTAGGGATAATGTTTCAGCTCCATGTTTAAGACAAGTTACTGCTTCAGTGAGGAGAACTAAGTGAATGCAGAATCCATACCTGAGCAGAGCCCAAAGTATGAGATAGTAAGACTTGTAGCAAGTGATCCAATTCCTTCCCCCAGTTTACTAAAGCTGGAACAAGTTCCTTGATTGTTGTTTCCACTACCACTCCAGATGGATCACACACCAATTGAAACATCATCTCCTCAACCTTTACGCACACAACAAAAAAAAAAGGAATTGGAGAAAATCCATTTATGTATATGCTATCATCTAATCAGTTTGGGCAGCCACATTAAGACCAGGGGAGGGAAAATGCTCCATTCCTAGACTACGGAGCTTACTTTGTGGGAAATTCTCTCAAGTCACATTTCTTCTCCATGATTGCCTCGAAGCTTATGTAGTGAGGCTGACCTTGAAATATTTGTCCCTACTTGGGAAGAGAGGCAGAAGCAACGCCAAGTTATGAGCAGAAGCCTCCCGAACAACTGTAGCAGAATCCTCAATGAGCTGTTGCACAATAGACAAGATAAGAGAATCTCGAATCTCAGGGCGCACGAATTCAGCAAGTTCCCCACAAGATTGAGCAACTAGCAAGCGGCGCTCCTCATACATGTGATTGATCTACACATCACAACAATTACACCCAGTGTGAAGTAGCAAGAGTAAATGGAGTATATGGTAAAATCATGAGAGCTTCGAGCAGAATGGATAGAAATAAATCTCACTTGTTCCCAACACTGAGGAAGTAGTTCAGTTTCCGTCCTCATCTCTCCAACATTTCTGGCAAGAGTGACACAAGCCTAAACATGATACAAAAATTTGGTGGAATGCTCTACTTTTTGACGAAATTCTAGTATGAAACAAAGGTTTTGCAGTCTTACATCCATTATAATCCGTCTCTGTTCTTCATCGGGACGCTTGATTAAGTTGAATAATGTATGGGTCAAGGAATCCCGTGTACTGCTATCTGGGTGGCGCTCAATTGCGCACATTATAAGAGGAAGAAGCTCCTGCAAGATACAACACCAATAAAATGGAATGCCGGCTACTTAGTCTAGAATTTTTTAAAATCCCTTATTGTTGCTGAAAATTATTTAGGAGCTGTTGAAACAAAATTTGGAAAGAAAAGTGTGAGTGGAAGTTGAAGATATGTTAGGATAGTTGTAGCTTTTTTTTTAAGATATGTAAAAAAAAATTGTGAGTGGGAAGAGACTTTTTCAATGGAAAAACACCCTTCAAGCACAACTTCATTGGAAATTTAACTTTTTCTTGGAAAAACTCAACGAGCACATGTTTTTCAGGGGAAAAATATATAAAACTTGAAAATATTTTCTCAGAAGGATAAGTTAAGGGGTTAGAACATCATAATTCAGAAGAATAAGTTTTAGAATAAAAAATGGCAAAACATACCTCTCGGTGGTTGATCAATACATAAGGTACAATTTTTGGCAATGCATCTGAAAGGATCTGAATAGTCCCCAAACCCTGCGAAATCCAAAAAATTTAAAGCATAATTGCCTAGCAAAAATGTTACCAGGTAAGGGTTACCATGTATATATCTGAGAGAGAGAGAGCTTACAATCTTTTGAGCATTTGATTCAACCAATAGATTGTCTGGTTTCAAGATTAGTCCTTTAGCTTCTGAAGGTAGCTCACCATTGTGTTTGAGTACATTCTCAACGTTATCACCAACACAATTATCATGTGAAACTTCTACTACTCTCTCAGGTTCAGTAATTGTGTCAGCAGAGGTTTGAGTCATCGATAACTGAGAACCTGCGGCTCCTAAGTCTCCAGAAGAAACACCAGCTGAATCATCAAAGACATTATGATCACTTGATTTTTCAACTTCATTTTCAGTACATGTATTTCTAGTTTCTTCATTGATATTTTCAAGAGACTCGCTGTTCAAAGAATTTGTTGCCAGTTTCAACCTCTGGATTTCATTCTGTAGAACCTTTATCTCTTCCTTGTAACTGTCTGTTGATGGTAAGTCAACACCTTCAAAATCACTTGCTACGAAATTCCGAGCAGAACGAGCACCCTCTATATGCATTTTTAGCGAAGTTATTTCAGCTCTGCATTCATTCAATTCTTGTCTTTGACTTTCTAGAGACTGCTTCAAACTCTGAACCTGAAGTACGATTATTCAACTATGAGGTATGTGCATGCTACACATGAAAACTCTTGTAAAAACATAGAACACACAAAAGAAATTACCAGAATCTCCTTGTCCTTCATTTCCTTCTGCAATGCTTCTAAGGATTTTGCCAATACTTTGACTTGGGCATCTGCCATATCTTTACTCTTCAGCAAGGACTGCTTTTCATGTTTCAGCTTGTCATTTTCTTTCACCAACGACTTGTTTTCTCTAAGCATAGCAATTTTTTCCTACAAATAAGCCACGATTCTTTTCAAAAATAGCACACGAGAATAAAGCACCAGCGACATATGTTTAGAGTTTTCAGTAAATAAAGTAAGAACTTTGTCAGTTCCGTTGTCGACTGCTCCCACCAACTTTAAGACATTTGATAGAGAAGTATCAAGCAATTCATGTTCTTGTTCAAAAAAGCAGTATAATTACGCAGACGTAGCGGATAAATGTTTTACTTTAATGCTTATCTAGAGAGAGTGTGGCTTCTTTTCTCTAAGACTTCCTTGCGGAGATGGGCTTAGGAATCATGGATGATGCAGGCTAGAGTTTAAGTAGCAGAAATGAATTGGCAGAATTTCTTGATTGAATTTCCGTCTGAAAGGAAGCGGAGAGGATAAGATGGGTGAGTGGTCCTGGATAGTGAAAAATTATTGCTAGAAAGCTGGTCACCATTAACAGGCTGCAACAGGAGTCGGAGCCCAATCACATTCGGGCAAGCTAAGTGGGATTACCTCCTCATTATAGTCTGAAAATATATTTAAAACAGTTGAAGGGCTTACTCTGTATTGTCTAAACTCAAAAAAAAATAATAGGAAAAAAAGATTAATATTGGACTAGTCTTAGATCTGAAGGCCTAAATTTGACACCAAACAGTATCCGAAGGTCTCTAATAGCAGACAGGAGAAAATAGAATTGTAAGCAAAATCAGATGTGATGCAAGTAAGGTATGCAAAGACAAAACCAGGACTTGAAAGAGAAAGCATTCATACCTAATGCACAATAAGATAACTGGATGGATGTATTGTTCCTTCCCAAATTAAATCGTGACAAAATAGAGAATTATAATTCAGTGCTGGAAGAAGGAAGGATAGAGTAAATCACTTAAAATTTGTAGTTACCCTAGCTTGACTGTAAGAGATGTGAAGTGTACACATATGATATTAACGTAGATTTTACTATCCAGATGGATTTTAGTGGCAAGCATACATGTCGTAAAACTGGTTGTATCAACTGTTCAAAAAGTACCTCAGCAGCCTCTGAGGTGGAAGACAGGTACTGGTAATAGTAATGGCGCAAAGCATCTGGAATGCATGCAGAGGAGTTCTGCTGAACATCTAGGTCTTGATCAGTAACCTGTCATACATAATAAATAAGTTACCAACACTTCTAAAATGACATCTCAGCATAGTGCCAACGATCTGATGCACGTGTCTCACACATTAGTCCTGTTATGGTCAAGGCCCTCCGCCTAGTAAGTGCATAAATTAGATGAGGGGCTGTACAGTAAAGGCATCTGAAAGACGATGATAGAATAATAGAAAACTCATTACCCAATTCAAACCGTGCCAGCGTACCCTTTTACGTTTGGTGGGATATGGTAAATAGCACCCTTCCCCCTAAACTTCCCCGCCCAGGAGCCAAACAGCAAGTTTTTCCAATTTTGATCCCTGGGTGAATCGAATCCCCAACCTCATGGCTGGAGGTGAGGCCCCTATCCTGAAATACTACTTTTATAAACCAAGTTTTTACTCTTTCCAGTATAAGATTTCCAAGGGCTGATATTTTAGAAGAAGCCATGAAATATTTCTAAGTAGTTTCCAAGATTTTAACTCTGAAAAAACAACTGCCTTACTGAGATGTGTCCCAAACTTGCTTTTAATTACCTCCAATCCATAATATCTAAAAATTGTTCCATTTTCTGAGATAATTGGCAAGCTGAATATCATGGTTCATTGAAACGTTGACGGTTGAATGAAAAAGAGAAATTCTTGGTCTCTAGTACATGAGGAATAAATTTTCCTAATCTGATTATGGAATGAACCTTTGCCTTTACATTTTCTCATATCTTGTACAACCCCAACTGCTAGTCTAATCCTGACTCTTCACCAACCGGAAGCAAAGGTGATTACAAAGTGAAGTTCAAGACGTAACTGCGGCCTGATTGAATAGAATTAAACATAAGGCATTGATTGCTAGTATAGAATCAATTATTTTACTTTCTCTTCTGGGGAAGCATTGATTACCTTGACATCTGCTCATAGTCTCAGTTTTTACAAAGTGAAGTTCAAGACGTAAATGCGGCCTGGTTGAATAGAATTAAAAAAAAAAGGCATTGGTTGCTAGTATAGAATCAATTATTTTACTTTCTCTTCTTGGGAAGCATTCATTACCTTGACATTTGCTCATAGTCTCAGTTTTTCCCTTGTAATTGTGGGATATAATATAATATCTTCTACACCTAAGTGGTAGTCACCTTAGAACATATTCCCTCCATTCCAGTTTGTGTGACAACATTTCCTTTTTAGTCCTCTCCAAAATGATATATAACTTTCTAAACTTTTTTGAAAAAAAAAACTTAATTTAAGCTTCTCAATTTACGCTTAATGACGAACTTTATAGCCATGCAAATGTCATCACATGTTTCAGACCACAAGTTTTCAAAAGTCTTACGACCATACAAATGTTATGGCATGTCTAAGCTTACAAGTTTTAAGAGTTTTCAGTTCTTTCTTGAACTCCATAATAGTCAAACTACGCCATATAAATTGAAACAAGGGAGTACTGGAGAATATTGAATTATTTTTTATACCTTTTATAGAAACCTAGCAGTCCCATAGGAGCATTTTCATATAGTAACTAAAATTTATTGAAAATGTGATAATTTCTATATGCGAGGGGGATTTTTCAAAGTCTACCCATTATCTATACACGTCAGAACATCATGTGTGCTCCAAAATAAATCCAATGGTCTTTTGAATTTTAGGGCAGGCCGCTGGGGATATAGGGAACCGTGTTTAAAGGACACACTTCTTACTATATCTTCACATTTAACATAAATTAAGAAAAGAGGCCATGCTACTTAAAGGTCTACCGGGAATTTGGCTAATCATTTCTCAATATAAGTACTTGTAATTTCTGTCATGGAGATGTCGGCTGCAGCATTTATGTTTAACATAGCTGAAGCACCAAATTTTTAGGTTATCATAATTAATAGACCAAACAGGTGGAAATACGGAAGAAGAAGATATGGAAAACTGAGCATATAGCTCCATGACACAATGTAGATAAAAATGCAATTCTTCTTCAGTTTAGTGATGAACATCAAGAAATCAGCAAGTCGCCTTTCTATCAATTATTACCTCTTCCAATAATGTCATTGCAGTCAAGCGATATCCTGCTAATAGTAAATACTCCTTTACAGCATAGTTCAAATCCTTCCGCTCATTATCCTTCAAAGGACCCAAATCAGAGAAAGAACCTTCCCTCTTCTGCTGTTGAAAATCCGTTCCATGGTTTTCGGAGGGATCGATCTTTGAATCTGCATAATGAATATACAGATCTATTCACATATACAAAATGACAATATTCAACGTAGACATATGCAACCCATATCTATGACAGAATCACCAATCCTTCCAAAAACTACCTTAAGCTCAGACATGATGAGCCTATCATTTATCCTGACATCAATTCTACATCTACCTCGTGATACAACTTCAATTAAAAATATTATTACAGACTAGACTAGTTAACATTTGCAAGAACTTTATCTGAATGAATGAGCAAAGGAAATGAAGTTAATATTAGAAGAGGCAATTAAAATGCAGAACAGTTTTAGGGATATACCACTTATTGGACAAGGAATAGTCTGACTTTTCTTTTGCAACTCACTCTTTAGCTGCACAATGTCCTCTTGAGATAAACGAAACTCATATTCACAGAGTGCCAACTTTTCTTCCAGAGCTTCTTTCTCTTCAAGCAAACTTTGGGGATCTGCAACTGTTTTCATAAATGAATAGCTATTAGTCATGAAAGATAAATTATACATAGGACCATGAGAACTAAAAAGTATAAGTGAGGTTGTAATTATTACCACTTAACACTGTCAATAATGAAGAACAAAATGCTTGAGATTCTACACAGAATCAGTGAAATTCAGCCAAATCCAAATCAAGATACCCCCAGTCCCACTCCTTTTCTCTGAAGTGGAAAATGGTGGCTAAACCTCTAGCAATGATTTCAAAATCTATTTGAAGCCTCTGTTATTGAATGTGACATTCTAAACTGATGGATAAAGCTTTGTCTAAAAATCGCATACCAAAAGGCTGCATCGTCAAAATCCTTATCACAGAATTTGATTGCAAAATGTTGGACTCTTACTCAATTAAATGGTATACTCCACCAGAAAAACTAGGTGATTTCTTCCAATTTGCCTAATCTTTGGTGGCAAAGTTAAGCAATACTTGTGCTGGTGGGAGGTAGCAAGTACCTGATGGAATAGTTGAGGTATGCACAAACTGGTCGGGACACCACCATCATAAAATGTTAGTAGATGCCACCAGTTGCAGGTCGCTCTTCTCATACACGACGGCATCTTATTTTTAAAACCAGCATATAGTTCTTATTTTTTTTGGCTAATCATTTGTTTTTAACATCAAGAACTTCAGCAGAAGACAAGCTCAATTAAACAAGCTTCAAGATTGTGCAGGGCTAACTCACATGTAAATGTATTTGAGGTTTTCTTTACTGAACCAAATATCAATGTTCTAATTTTCTAAGAGATTTCATTCGAAGTGCTAAATTTGGAGATCTAGCCATCATGATGTATCTTTGTTGATTTATATACTACCATAACTTGAATTCTTGACTATCCAATGCATAAATTGACCAGTCTTCAATCTTTTTGCCGACATTAATGTAGAAACTTTTCTACCCAAAATTTTCATACATATAATGTACATAATAACATCAAAAAAAAAGTGTAATAACAATTTGAACTTCCACTTTGACAGAAAAAAATACATACGAAGCTTCAAAGTTTTTCTCTTTCCTTCTTTTTCTTCCTCTTTTTTTTTTTTGGGAGGGGGGGATTACCAAGAGTTATTGAAGAAAATAGCAACTTTTCCATGAAACTTTCATAAATTGCTCATGTTGTTCACGAAATCCAAACATTCTTGGTCAGAACAGAAAAGGACAGACTACTCACATGGAAAGCAATAGGTTCTCTTGGTTTCAATTGAAAGCAAAATATCCTACCGACAATATACACACAAGAACCAATATCACTTGCAGGACATTTCACTACAACAAGCTATTGAGAAAAAAAAAACAAGGACATAAACCCATCTGCTCCAACCTTGGTGGCAGTTTACCCACCAACCGCCACCTATACGTGAGGGCTATAGCAATCTGCTTGATGATTGGCCGAGGTGTGCACAGTTGATCCAAACACCACCATCATAAACAAAACAAAAAAAAAGAAAAAAAAGTAACAACATGACAAGCACCCAAGAAGAAATACAGCTAATGGAAAAGGAAAAAAGAGCTCCGCTAAAGACCACAACAATAACTGACATTGGAAAAACTACTGAGCTAAACTATTTTACCATGATATGTTAGAACACCCTAACTGAGTAAATGATGTTTATGGCATCCTCCGGATTTCAAAAGAAAATGAATGACCACATTTAAGCTCCTTTTCTTGCTAAATCCCTTGTTCTATTTAAATATTTTCCATAGCCACCTTATGGTTGATAGTAATTAATTAATTATAAGCATCGTGATCTCTATTACCTCATTTACAAAATTAGTATGCTAAATGTCTAAGTCAAGCCAATAACACCAATATTCTAGCACAAGCAAACATGTTTCACCATTCATAATAACGAAATACGCATAGAGAATCACTTATTCCAATTTATACAACAAAATACTCTGGCTTAAAATTTTCGGATCATTCTATATTTCATTGAGGGAATGAATCTTACACAGTCAAACATGTAATACTTATTCTGTATACTCAATTTTGTTCTTATATTACATGAGATTCCTCAGTCAGTGTGCTGAAACTCAACAGCTAGTCCTAAAAAATGCTGTTGCAGCATGATGTTCATCAGAAGTCAAAAGCACAATACAACTCAAACACAACCTAATCTTAATCAAAGGGATTGATTCACTCAATTTCAGCTGAAATAGTATGGAAATGATTGTCACAAACAATAAATAGCAAATGCAGAAAATGTGCGTAAACACACCGGATTTATTTAATGGATAGGGTAAACAGGAAATCAATAGAAAGGACATGAGAAACGATAAACCTCTGATAGAATTGAAGCGAGAGATCTGATCAGGAGGGAATTGGGAAGGATCAGAGAAGAACTGTTTGAGACGAATTGCCTGATCGTCACGGCCATCATCGAGAAGCTCGTGAAGGAGCTCGAATGCCGATAACAAGTAGTTCTCTTCCAATAGAAAATTCACCACGCAATTGCATAAGGACGATTTCTCCACGTCCATTTGATCTCCTCTCTTGTCTTCAACTGTACATCAACATATCGTTTCAATTTTTGAGATCAATACAATGGCATCGGTGGAATGGAGGGAATTTGATGGAGCCAAGTTGAAGTTGCGGTGCGAGAAGCTGTACAACGAGCCTTGTTAGTGTCACGCACAATTCTTTCGGTTCGATCCAAACAGTCACGTGATTTGTCTTGAGAGCCGTGGATCGATCGCTGAGATCTATTTTATGCACATGTACTCCCTCCTCTTGATGAATATTTTTATTTTAGGAGTATGTTTAAAAATATATATATTATATATTTACTAGGAAAAGAGTATTTTTAATCCATTAAGTAATAACAAACGTATTTTTGGACTATTTATTAATGACAAGGATATTTTGGATAAAATTATTAACTAAGTGTTCAATTTCACATAATTTAAAAGCATTTTTTTAAAAAGGAATGACATTTTCTATGTATTTGAAAATTATTTATATAATTCAAACTATTAATCCTATTTAATCATAAAAATATCTTGATATGTTTTAAATCTATTAATGTAAAACCAGTTTTATTAATATGACAAAATAGCCAAAGAGTAGCTAGCTAGTACATAAAGAATTCTGCGTATAAAGTACAGAAATTCAACAATTTAGGCGGTAATTATATCTTATTCGAAATTTTTTTGAAATTATATTAATCTCGGATTTTTCAGAATTTAGGAATACATTATTTCTTTGCCCGATACAGATTGTTAAATTTTTAAATATCTAATTATGAACGCCATCATATTATAATATTATTAAAATGAAATCGTAGATGAACCTCTACTAACACCGTCCATATGATTTAGAATCTAACGATGTGGCGACTCTTGCACCTTAACATATTGGGGGGAGTAGCAACAGCACTTGTTCTCTCTTGAAACATTGGTCCCGTACTTCTTAAATCTGTTAAAATTGTTGATAGAAATGTTTGATTTCCCAAATTTTTGGGCAATTTTTTTCAACCAAACGCCATTTGTAAAGCTGTTTAGTTTTATTTAAAAAATGAAAAGGACTTGTGAAATAGTTTTGATAGCTCAAAAATGGCTATAAAGAGACTTGCGCGAATGTAATGTGTCATTAAGAAACTATAATACAAGTGTTATTCTGCAAAATAACTCGAATTATAAATTATCCATTTGTTTTTGTTTCTCATGCTATGTGTGGATGCAGTCATGTAGAACAGTCAACTACATTTCTGTGGGGGGGGTTTACGTGCAGCAAGGCAAGATTAATCAAGTGACAAGACAAACGCCACGATTTAGAAAAACAATCTCATTTTTACTAACTTTTTTCAAAAACTACAAAAATATAAAAATAAAAATACGCCGACGTTCAAATCCATATTTGCATTTATTAGGGGTTATAAAAATAAAATTTAAAAAGAGTGCTACAACTCCTTCCGTTTCGTATTACTTGAATCATGTTGACCTGACACATAAATAAAAATTAGAAAAAGGGTACTACTACTCCTTCCATTTCGTATTACTTGACTCATGTTGACCTGACACACCCTTAAAACAAACTTTAATTAGAGGTGTATTTTATTAAATTAACCTTATTGATAATACTTTGAAACTCTAAAATTGACGTAGTTATTTAATACTAAGTATAATATGACAAAAAAAACTAAAAAAAAACTCTCTTGTTTTACTAAATAGACGGGTGGAAGGGTCAAGTAAATCATTTGGCATAGTACATAAATATACCATTTAACTTGGCATCAGATCATATATATGCCCTCTAACTTTGGATCTGCACAAGTAGACACTTAAACTTGTATAAAGTTGAACATATAAACACACATGTTCTACATGGCATACTGCATGACAATTTGTGTCCTACGTGGTATCCTACATGTATTATGTCACATGGAACTCATGTGTCTACTTGTTAAACTTTATACAAGTTAAAGTGTCTATTTATGCACACCCAAAATTGAAGGACATAAATATAAAATGAGATTAAATTAAAGGACACATTTCCGTATTACCTCAAATCATTTTGTGCCACTAGATTGATAGTTGAGTTGCCAATCAGGAAAAGACAAGATTTTTGCTTGTAATAGCAACCAATCATCAACAGCTTTATCCCTCCTCCTTATTTTTCCTTTTATTTCATGGCTTTTCTATGGAGCTCATAACACCTGCTCCAACTGGCAATTCCAGCATCATACTGATGAACCATTTTGCTGTACTTTCCACCAACCATTACCAGGTAAATATTCTCTCCTCTAGCTATATTGTGTATATAGTTCTTCCACATGTGTATATGAAGTTTCTAAGATTTTGCTTTCAGCAGCCTTAGCAACAGAGGTAAATTACATAGCCAGAGCTTCATCTAAGAAGGTGGGACTTCTCTTTTGATGCCAATTTATAGAGCAATCCAAAAGGGGAGGAGAGTTTCATGTAAGAGCTTAGTGTCACGGACTTAGACTTCCACTCCATGCGGCACTTTGGTCAGTAAAGGCAGCCATTGATTTGTACAAAGGAAATTCTGCAATGAACCAATCCTCAATTATGAAGTCAGAGGTATACTACTATAATTTTTACCCAATTTTCATTCACCATATTTGAGTCTTTCTTGGTGAACTGACCTTAGTATTGCATACTCTTATCAGAAGCCATATCAAAGAACCAGCCAACTTCACATAGCAAGAAGGGACATGGGGCGACTTGGTGAGAGCAGAAAAGTTGCAGAGGTAGAAAGAGCCCAAGCAGAAACTGAGCTTTTGGACGCGAGAAAGATGGTGAAGGAGCTAAGTTCAAGGATAGAAGAGTTGAATTCAAGATTAAGTGTCCAGAATCAAGATTTGGAGAAACTAAAGACGGCAAAAAGAGGGGGAAATTGGGGGATGGCACTTCGCAATCCTCAGAATAATCAGCACTCCAAAGTAATAACAGAGTTGGGATATGCAAAAGAAGAGCTGATCAAGCTTAAACAAGATATGGCTTCTATCATAGAAGAAAAAAGAAGAGCAGAGCAAGAAATAGAAACCTCTAGTTTGAAAATGCAATCTTTTTCAAGCAAAGTAGAAGCGTTAGGGAAGGAGGTTGAGGAACTTAATGAAGAGCTCGTGCTAGTTGAGCTAGCTCGAATAGAGGCAATTAAAGAATTCAGAGCAATTGAAGCTCAAAGAAGGGAAGACGCCGAGAAACATTCTGCAGCAATGGAGGAGAACAGGAAGAAAATAAATGACATGGTCCAAGAAATTCAGATATCAGAGGAGCTACAAGAAAAGCTGGCCTCGACAACTTCAGATGTCCAAGTTTTGCAAAGTGAATTGAAGCAAGTCAAGGAAATGGACAGATGGACTCAGAAAAACGAGAGTTTGAGGTTCGGGTCTGATTTCCTGGAAAAAGACTTAGCATTGTTGCAGTCATTGAAACAAGAGTTGGAGACAGCAAAGAATGAACTAGCTTCCATTAAAAGAGACAGCTTTCAGTTCATGGGTTCAATGGACGTTGTGAGGAATGAGCTCAAACGCATCTCTGAGGAATCAGCTCGATTAAAGAAAAAGGGAAACAAGGCAGACTCAACAATTCAGAGCCTCAACACGAAGCTTTTGAGGGCAAAAGCCAAACTGGAAGCTGCATCAGACAATGAAGGAAAAGCAACCTCTATTGCTTCAAGTTTATTGCTCAGTCTTGAACAATTGACAAATGAAGCTGAAGAATCTGAGAAAGAAAGAGTGACTGCCATTGAGGAAGCTGCAAAAGTCAAAGAAGAAATTCAGAAAACACAATCTGAAACAGTCTTGGCCGAGGAAAGATGGGAAGCTGCAATACAAGAGCTTGAAACAATCAAATTATCAGAAGCTACTGTCCTAAGCAACCTAAAAAGCCTTACTGATGTAACTATGAAAAGTAGAGCATCCGCCTCCACCTCCACAATAACTATTTCAAGATTTGAGTATGAGTACTTAAAAGGACGTGCAGGACAGGCAGTTGAAATTGCAGATAAGAAAGTTGAAGCAGCTGAGGCTTGGGTAAAAGCTTTGCAAGCAAGTGAAAAGGAGATCTCAATGAAGACAGAGGTCATCAGAAAGGAAATCCAAGAGCTTAAGATGGAAGAAGAGCAAAAAGGCCTGAAAGTGGAGCATTCACCTTCTGTAAGGATGTTGGTCGATATGCAGTTGCAGATATGGGAGGAGATACACGGAAAAGACCTGGAACAATCTCAGAACGGTTCACGTACAAAATCCAACTCAATAAGTGGAAAAATGACACCAGCAAGACGAGCTAAGTTCAGAAAGTCAGCATCTCCTGCACCTCGAACACCTAGAGCTTCTTCCTTCGCGGTTAGGAGAAGAAGAAAGGTAATACCAAACATAGCTAAGTTATTTATTAGCAAGAGCAATGATGAGAACCTGTAAGCTATTTTATTGCAGCTGCAAATACTTGCCAAAGTTTTCTGATGTAAGAGATACGATCCCACTAAATCCTAGTGCTGTTTGTATCTGCATGTTTTCTCTGATGGATGGCTTGTTCATCCTGATTCTGTATAGTGAGAGCAATAACAAGAAAGAGAAAATTCACACACGAAACCAACTGTTCACAGACTTCACATCAAAACGACATCACCCAATTTTACTTGTTTTACTTTGTCCCCACAAGCTGGAAAGGTCCAACAGATACAAAATTTGGTGATCTTGATAAATCCTGATTCAACTAATGAAACTTCTGCACGAAAGATTAATATTGCAAGTTGCAAGTAACCAATCTTCTTGTCCTGTACACCTTTTAATGTATGTCTTCAGATATACATACCATCTTGTTCTCGTGATACACAGCACAGGCACTGTTACTTCAATAGGAGGGATACGAGTGCAACTACATTCTTGAATACAAGTGTCATGTTTAGGATGTGTCACAGGGCCAAATAAAACTACTCTTAAGCAGCCTCAGCCTTCGTATAGACATTGATAAGGTTACTCCAGTAACAGCTGAGAGTATTCACTTAACAAGCAATAGCAGAGGCGCAAAAGTTACTAACCATTAACAGACAAATATTTATGGTAAAACAAACACACTGTTATTCATCACATATATTCTGATGCACACAAACAAAAACAGCTACTTTCAGTCTTCACCATTGTTTAACTTTCTTCATTATTTTCTCTTTTTGGGTGTTGATGTATTCAGAGTATGGGTATTGTCCTAACAAATATTAAATAAAGAGACAAACAAACTACACAAGAAAAACTTATGGTTTATGTGCCTCAAACAACATGAAAGAATAAATCTTAAAATTTGTGAACTATAACAAAAGATGATCCCACTATCAAAACTTTTGATCTTCTTTTCACAGCCTCACTGAGGATGTGATGGTGCCTGGTTCATTACATTGTTACTGTGCATCTGCATGGAAGACTCTGACAGTAATACTGCTGCCCCCTTTGTAATGGTTTGGCACTGGGAAATGAAAGAAGGTGGAGGAGGCTGAGATTTATATATCTGATTGTATGCAAGATCATCGTCAAACTCATTTGCATCATTTGCAGCAGGAACTGATGCAGTTGAGACAGGTTGGGAAATAAGCTGTGGTTCAGGAAGGACAGTATATTGTTGCTGAGTCTGAGAAGGCGCACTAATGGGTAGTGATGCTGTTGGGACAGTCGTGTACACTTTTGAACCCGACTCAGGCACTGATTGAGCCGCCATGACCTCCTTATAAGCTACTGATGGAGGGTTTATGACACTTTGTGGATGCAAGGGTGGCCGATTGGACACCATTACTGCTGCATGATTAATGTTGGGCAACACTGACATACTGTGAGATTGCATTTGCTGCACAGGAACCAAGTATATTGGGTATTGTTGATTCAGAGGATAAGGAGTTTGTTGTGGCTGCTGCATGGGAACCTGATAAAATGGATAACAGGATGATACTGGCAAAGGACCGCTAGGATAATGAGGTACATAACAGGCACCACCATGAACATACTGCATTCCAGGTTGGGGGTGCTTCCCATCCAATGTTTGAGGTAGTGGATACCCAGAAACCTGAACCATTTTTGGCGTCTGAATGAGAGAGGGATTGGCATTGGAGCCTTCTGCTTCGAAGAGACTGTGGGAAGCCATACTGGACATAACTTGAATAAGTGGCTCTTGGTGAATTCCAACTTTAGGTTGAAAACCCGTACTTCCAACGATACTATCGCTGTGGAAATCAACCAAGACAGAGGCCCATAAGTACAGATTTTAGAGGAGATAATTACAACCTAAGGTAAGGAACAGATCCAAATAAATGCACGTATCTTATTTCTAGTGTTAAGTGTATTCTCAACAAGCAAACAATAAAAAGGCCACCACTAACTTGAGCATATAGATTCATAAGCCCAAGAAACCTTTGAAGTCTCCTTCTGGGAATAATAAAGAGGAAAGAGCGACTTATCAAGTGAACAGACTGTCAGTTCATAAAACTACAGTAACCATACAAATAGCATAACAAACTAGAATACAGGCCAAAGCATTCTACTTGGAGGTACTACACTGTAGAAAATTATGGATTTCTCTTCTTCTTTTTGGGAGGGCTGTTAGTTAATCCCAAATGAAATTCTACTGTGGATTCATTACACTAATTTGTAGCTCTTTAACAAGGTCTTTTTTTTCTTCTTTGAGTGAAAATCAAAGAACCCTGTAAGTCAAAAATATAAATCAATATGTTCCTCGGCACCTTACTACCTTACTCTTCTATTGTCACAGGGCAGTAGAATTCAATTGAAAGAAAAATACTTACTTATACAGCACAAGTATTGGTGCAGAACTCAACCCGCATCAGACCAGTAGGTCAACCAAAAATCTAAACTTTTGTTAACCTACATACTATCAATGACTCCAATAGCATAACTAGAAAACAAACAGTAACATCAAATAGAAAAAAGAAAATAGTACCTCTCTATTGAAGCTGATGATGAGGGTACTCTGACTCTTTTGTCCTGCAAATTGACACCACCATCCTCGGCTTGAACTCCAATAGCAGGTATATTAGACATAGAAATGGAAGAACTGGTCGACCCAAATGAAGAGCTAGTCTCCAAAACCATAGACTCAGGCACTGAACCACCACCAAAATCCAATGTTTGCTTGGCATCTCCAGCACTCCCTCCGATTGCACTCAAATTATCACCCTGTCCCTCTGAAGAAACAACCGAATTGGACCCACCCAAATTTTCAAAACCGATTAACTCATGACCAAAGCCCGAATCAGTTGATTGACCCCTTCTGGCGATCCGGGTATTATTCAAAGCATCAGAAAACCAAGAATCAGCTTTAGAATCAAGTAGGGCCGAACCCAACGATTCGGGTTTGACGGGAAAGAGGAATAATCTGATACGGGAAGATGTAACAGACGCAGTGATGGTCCTATCGTGTTCTTCAAGCATGTTCTGTAAGTCCTCATCGGTGGT
>JAJOOE010004326.1:0-45335 GCA_036250405.1 Solanum raphanifolium | reverse complement strand
TCCGCTGAGTTAAGAAAGCCAGGCCAAGGGTTCGCTTGGGGCCAGAAATGGTCTCCGGGTGCCGGTTCCGCCCAGGGTGTAGGCTCGGGGCGTGACATGATAAGAGCAATTTTGTGATCATCATTGCTTGCTTTTACCGTTTCTCTGCACAATCTAATACAAAATTAGGTTAAAACAAGTCAAAGATGTGGAATTGGGAGACACACCTAAATGCGTAAGATTGAATTGAATAACATTTTAGCTCATAAAATTAAGGAGAACAATTTTTCTAGCCAATCATTGAGAGGAGTTCATGCAATCTTAATCATCCCCAAGTCTATCTTATTCTTTTCATAATGTTCCCTACTTAGTGTCAGAATCCATTGTTAGTTGACTAAGAACAACGTTATCCAACAATCACATACTTTTGTGGATAAATCAATTTCAAGATTCGTTGTTCCTCCTATCAATGCACCCTTAGTTTGTTCAACATTTGGATCATTTGGTACAAAATGTTTCAATGCACGCTCATCAGTGTCACTTCAATCCTCATTTTTTTTCTTTTCTTTTCTCTTTTTTTTTTTGAAAAATAATCTTACTTTCTTCCCCCTTACACATGTGCTACATCTTTTTTTTAAAATGACACATTCCCCCTTTTTATGAAGTGAGCGAAAGGAACTTTTGTTTGTCTTCAATCATATCTCTTAAGCAAGCAATATCTATGAATTAAATCACTTGCTTCCTTTCAGCTTCACCTGCAAAATAGCTTAAGGGTTAGTCTTAGGAACCAGACAAGCTTGGGTCCTTTCTTATGATCAAAAGTGTGAATCAGATTTCTTCTCGCCCATCTAGGCAACAGGTCAGTGGACCTATTTCTGCCAAGAGGTATAAATCTACATCCTTTTGCCAATTTAGTATTTCTTTTTTTCTAAAATCATTACCAACTGGACACTCAGTAGTTGGATGACCAATTTTATCATAAATATAGCACAAATCTTTAGAGATAATATTTTCTTTATGGAATCCTATACCAGCCTTCTCATTGTGCACCCTATCACTCAATTGGTTAACAATTCTGGAGGAATTTGTCCATCTATTAGACTTTTCAAGATCTATTTTTAACCTGGAAATTTCTAGATTCAGTTTTTTCACCTTATCTTTTTCACAGAAAAAATCAATTTTGCATTCTTTCAAATCATGTTCTAATCTGTTCTCAGTATCATTTTTCTTCCCTTATTCAATAATGGACAACTTAAGAATTTCTGATTTCAAATTCAAGTTTGATGACTCAAGTTTATCAACCTGTTTCTTTAGAGAACAATTTTATTCTTCACTATTTTGCAGCTTTTGAGATCCATGCACTCAAATTTTTGATATGCAAAATCTTTAAATAATTGATCTCTTTCAAAGGTTAATTCTTGAAAATCATCAATTAAGCTACTTATCATGCTAATTAGTTTTCTTTTAGACAAAAGATGCATTTTTTCTTTCAAGTCAGGGATACTTACCTCAGATTTTGTTTCTTCTTCTTCCATGTCTGAATCTCCAAAAGCCATGAAAGCAATCTCATCTACCTTTCCATCATCAGTATGTTCTGATCCTGTTTCTTCGTGTGCATGCATGATAGTATCCCAAATTTGTTTCGCAGTTAGGCAACTAGATATCCGGTGATACTCATCTGGTCCAAGGCCACAAATAAGAATAAACTTAGTTTTGAAATTCTTTTCAAGAATATTGAAGTCAGCCTCCTCGTATTCGCTCTAATCCTTTTGTACGTCATTATTTTCAGTATCCTTCTTAGTTGGGTATTCTGGTCCATCAATAACTCTATTCCGAAGTTCATAATCTTCAACTTGAATAAAAGCTTCCATCATTGCTTTCCACCATGAGTAATACTGGCCATTAAATAACGGAGGCTTTTTGATATCTTGTCCTTCACAATATCCGAGTGGAGGTGCAGAGTTCATCTCGATCTATTCTTAAGTGGTTAAACTTTTGACATGAAAACCCACTATGAAACCAATTGTTAGTCTACACGACCTAATAATTTGCTAATTTTAACTTTTTGCCTAAGTGAGAAAGAGGTTACCTAACATGTTACAACAAAGTAGTAAGGACAGACAGTAAAAACACAATACTTTTATGTGAAAAACACCCGACACAAAAGGTGTAAAAAAGCACGACCTGTACCCCTACAACATTTAACTCCAGCTACACTAAATCCCTGAGCCTCTATAGAAAATAGATTACAAACTTTGCTACCTACGAAACTAACTCTACCTTAACTTTAAGTGATGGATTTAGATTACAACTCTTGTAATCCTAGGAACTAACTCTAATTCATGATCTTCAACACAAACCTCCCAAGGTATGTGTTCCCAATTCTTCTAGTTATCACAACCTGAAGACAACACACCTAGTTCAGTTTATAACTCACTAAACTAAGATTACATCAAGACTCATTCACAAAGAAAAACTCCTAACACATAAACTCTGTAATAGGATCAGGTTCTTTTATGTGTTCCTTCTGTTCGTTATTAGCACTTGCGAAGTCAATTTCTCAATTGCTTTTTTTTCTCTGTAAGTGCACAAGTATTTTGAACGACTTCACCTCTATTTAAGCACAAATCTTTAGAGTTATTGTTCACTAGAAACTCCTCTCTTGACTTAGAGTTCTATTTCAAGTAAGACTCTTTCTTCAGTTCAAAATCTTTTCTTCTTTAGACTCCTTCTTCAAATTACATTCATGGATTTTTTTTACTGTAGTCGAACTCCAACACTTCAATTCACTAGTAACTTGAAGATTTCTACTTTAAGTGAGACTCTTTCTTCAATTAAAACTCCTTGCCTCATCAGAATTGTAAGATCTCGCACCTAGAAACGACTATAAGGAGTTTAAAATATCAAAATATTGATTTTTGGAAAGAATAAGGAAATCTGGAAATTTTGTCGAAGTTAAGAAAGTGAGTTTTGGCCATTTTGAAATGGCCATAACTCCTAGCTCAGGATGAGTTAGGAACAGATCTTTATATGGTTGGAAATCCCTTGGATAGATCTTTCCAACACCGCCAAGTTTGTGCGATTTCGACATCATATGAGGAAGATATGTCTTTCGGAAGTTGAGCTGTTGGATTGAGGAAAGTCCCAATCCGGAATTAAGGAAGGGCAAAGTAGTATTTTCTCTAATTTATTTCCTCATTCATTTTTAGGGATTTATTGGGGTAAAAACTTATTTTTGTCAGATTAGAAAAATTAAATTCACGCTTAGGGCTTGGAGAAAAGAAAAACGAAGAAAGAAAGGGAGAAAACCCAAGATTTCGCAAAGAACGTCAAGCGTTTGGAGTGGAATTCATCGGGGGTGATCCCTATTAAGGTATGTGAGATCCTTTAGTGGTGGGTTAGTTCACCCACACACCAACTTGTTTCAATTCAATAAATTTGGAGTTGTTTGAATGTTAAGAAAGTGAAGTTCTTGAAGAACATTGTTGGATTATTGTTGGTTGATTGTTGAATGCCTAGTGTTGATTTGATTCGTGGTTCCGGGTTGTTTTTCAAGTTAAATCTATTGGGTATTGAGGGTACTAATGATCCTAAGTGTTTTGGGAAAGAACCATGGAAGTTAGGAGGGTTTAGAGATAAAAAACGGAGAACAAAAATCATCAAAAAACCTAGGGAAGGTGGTGGGGCGTCGCGCCAGCCAACGCCCCCCAAAAGGGGCTCTGAAGTTCACCCTCTAGGGTGACACGCCAGCCAGCGTTCCCCATCAACTCCTCTGAAGTTTGAGGGCTGGCGCCCCGCGCCTCTCAGTGTGCCAGGGACGCTAGTTCTCCCCATTCGTTCCCCACCTTTTCATAATTGTTCCTAAGCGATGTACCTATGTTTTCTAGTTGATTTCAACACTCTAAGGTACATTTAAACATCATTAAATCATCCATAGACATGAGACCATGAACCTTGAATCCATAATCCAATTCAAGGAAAGTTAAGATCAAAGTCAAAGAAGTTAAGACTCTAAGTCTAGAAGTTAAGAAGTAAGTCAAAGCAAAGTTTCTTAAAGTTTTCAAGAGTCTTTAACAAACCTGTTAACTTCGTTTTAAAGCTCAAATTTCAAGTTAAGCAAAGAGTAAAGAGTTGAATCCATTTCTCAAAAAGATATAAGGGAACTTATTATTCCCAAAGAGTTTATAAATGTTTCCACATTTGAGCAAGAAAAGGGAACATAGATTCCAAGAAAGTTTGTAAGCTAAGTTTTGAGTAATTACCTCAATTCAAAGAAAGAGTTTTCTTTTTACAAACATATGAGCTAAGTATATTTTGGGAGTAGTATTGAGCACCGATATGGGGATGGGAGTACATATTAACTCAAGTCTCCATAAACCATGTAGTCATCATGGGTAGTAAAGGATCATACTTTTTAGATGACTCCTTAAGATACTTTTAGCATAGACTAGTGGATCCACTAAGTTAAGCATTCTATATAACGGCAAAGTGTAGGACAGTTCTGGCAGTGTGGGCAAGACGTTGTATCACCACTTAGGCTCATAGTGGTGGTTATCGGTTGGAGAATCTCCCACAAAAGTTATATTAATTTTATATATAAGTAAAGTTGAGTTTGTTATTGCTTTATCTTTAACGAATCAAGTTGTTTACACTGTTTTACAAGCTATATATATATATATATTGCATGTGTCTTATTGCTTTATATTGAGTTAGGTTATTCATGAGTTGTACAGAGCCAAGGTAAGTGTTCCTTCTTACTCTTTTAAAGCTTAAGTTGTTGTTTAGAGTTCCAACTTGCATACTCGTACATTCAATGTACTAATGTCAGTTGGCCTGCATCTTCTTATGATGCAGACGCACGTAACCAGGATCAACGTCCAGCGCCTCGTGCGATAGAGTTAATCTCTATAAAAGTTTCCTTCTAATTTGTGATTGCGCGTGTTTCAGATAATCATGCCTCCACGAAGAGCAGTCAGAGGTCGTCCTGCTAGACACAATGTTGATGAATAAGAGTTACCCAATGCACCTAAAGTGCAATCGCAAGGAGAAGTTACTAATGCTGAGTTCCGTGAGGCTATCCGGATGTTGAGCCAAGATGTGACTAACTAGGTTGGACAACAAAGAGGAGCTTGACAAGAAGAGGCTGACACTTCAAGGATTCGTAAGTTCTTAAGGATGAACCCTCCAAGTTTCACTGGTTCGAGCACTGCAGAGGATCTGAAGCACTTCATTGAGGAACTGGAGAAGGTGTTCGATGTAATGCATGTTACTGATACTGTGAGAGTTGAGCTAGCTGCATATCAACTAAAGAATGTTTCTAGGAGTTGGTTTGATCAGTGGAAAGGGGGTAGAGCTGAGGATGCGCAACCTACGAGTTGGGCCTATTTGGAGGAAGATTTCTTGGGGCATTTCTTTCCTCGAGAATTGAAAAAGGCCAAGTTACGTGAGTTCCTCACAGTTAAGCAGGATTCTCTAAGTGTTCATGAATATGGGTTGAAGTTCACCCAACTATCCCGTTATGCTCCGAAAATGGTTGCGGACATGAGGAGTAGAATGAGTTTGTTTGTTGTTGGATTGTCTCATATGTCGAGTAAGGAAGGAAGGGCTGTAATGCTTATCTGGGACATGGACATATCAAGGTTGATAGTTTATGTGCAGAAGGTAGAGGAAGAGAGGTTGAGGGATAGGGAAGAGTTCAGAAACAAGAAAGCTAAGACATTAAATGAGTACGGGCAGCATAGAGGTAATGTGAACCGTTCATCCTTCCAGCAAAGGCAAAAGGGGTCTGCTCCATCTTCTGGTACTGCACCTACACCCAGAAACAGAGGTGAGTATAATGGCTAGAATTCGCAGAACTTCAGAACTAGACCTGCACAGTCTCAAGGTAGTGTGGCACAAGGAGGTAACTTGGCTCCTGCATGTGCTACGTGTGGTAGAACCCACCCAGGTAAGTGTCGTGAGGGACATACATGTTGCTTCAAGTGTGGACAAGAGGGTCACTTCTTGAAAGAGTGCCCAAAGAATAGGCAAGGTAGTGGAAATCAGGGCAATAGGGCCCAATCTTCATTAGTTGCTCCCCCAGACAGAGCTGCACCTAGAGGAGCTACTTCAAGTACGAGCGGAGGAACAAACTGTCTCTATGCAATCACCAGTCGTTAAAAGCAAGAGGACTCTCCAGATGTTGTTACTGGTATGATCAAAGTCTTTGCATTTGATGTTTATATTTTGCTAGACCCAGGAGCAAGTTTATCTTTTGTGACCCCTTATGTTGCAAATAAGTTTGATGTTCTTCCTGAGAAACTTTGTGAACCCTTTTGTGTTTCTACACCTGTTGGGGAGTGTATTCTAATTGAGCGGGTTTATCGTGATTGTGTCATTACAATCAATCACAAAGACACCATGGCTGACTTAATTGAGATAGACATGGTAGATTTTAATGTCATTCTAGGTATGGATTGGCTTCATGCTTGTTATGCCTCCATTGATTGTAGAACTTGAGTTGTCAAGTTTCAGATTCCTGATAGGCCAGTTATAGAGTGGAGTAGTAGTTCAGCAGTGCCTAAGGGTAGTTTCATTTCGTACCTTAAGGCAATAAAGTTAGTTTCGAAGGGTTGTATCTATCACTTAGTCCGAGTTAATGACTCTAGTGTTGAGGTACCTCCCATTCAGTCAATTTCTATAGTAAGAGAGTTTCCAGAAGTCTTCCTTGATGATCTACCCGGAGTCCCTCCTGAGAGAGAAATAGATTTTGGCATAGACATCATTCCAGATACTCGTCCTATTTCTATTCCGCCATATAGAATGGCACTAGCAGAGTTGAAATAGTTGAAAGAGTAGTTGAAAGATCTCCTAGATAAAGGTTTCATTCGATCGAGTGTCTCACCTTGGGGCGCTCCGTTCTCATTTGTAAGAAAGAATGATGGTTCCCTTAGGATGTGTATAGACTACCGCCAATTGAATAAGGTTACCATCAAGAACAAGTATCCTCTTCCAAGAATTGATGATCTTTTCGATCAACTTCAGGGTGCTTCTTGTTTTTCTAAGATAGACCTCAGATCAGGTTACCATCAGTTGAAAGTAAGGGAATGTGACATTCCAAAGACAGCATTCAGGACCCGTTATGGTGATTATGAGTTTTTGGTGATGTCGTTTGGTTTAACTAATGCACCAGCAGCGTTCATGGACCTTATGAATAGAGTCTTTAAACCTTATTTAGATATGTTTGTTATCGTCTTCATTGATGACATACTAATCTATTCAAGGAATGAAGAAGATCATGCTAGCAATCTTAGAATAGCTCTTCAGACTTTGAAAGATAAGGAGTTGTATGCCAAGTTCTCTAAGTGTGAGTTTTGGCTTGAGTCTGTGGCGTTCTTGTGCCATATAGTTTGCAGTGATGGAATTAGAGTGGATACTCAGAAAATTGAGGCAGTGCTGAATTGTCCTAGACCCATATCTCCAACTGATATTAGGAGTTTCTTGGTTTTGGCTGGCTATTATAGAAGGTTTGTAGAAGGGTTCTCGTCTATTTCGTCTCCTTTAACCAAGTTGACTTAGAAGACAGTGAAATTTCAATGGTCTGAAGCTTGTGAGAAAAGCTTTCAGGAATTGAAAAAGAGGTTAACTACTGCCCCAATTTTGACATTACAAGAATGTACTCAGGGTTTTGTTGTGTATTATGATGCATCTAGAGTTAGTCTGGGTTGTGTCTTCATGCAGAATGGCAAAGTTATAGCTTATGCCTCCAGACAGTTGAAAGTTCATGAGAAGAATTATCCAACCCACGATCTAGAGTTGGCTGCCGTAGTTTTCGCTTTGAAGATATGGCACCATTATTTGTATGGTGTTCATGTGGATGTGTTCACTGATCACAAGAGTCTTCAATATGTGTTTACCCAGAAAGAGATTAATCTCAGACAAAGGAGGTGGTTAAAATTACTTAAGGATTATGACATGAGTATTCTTTATCACCCAGGTAAGGTTAATGTTGTTGCTGATGCCTTGAGCACGTTATCTATGGGTAGTACTGCCCATGTTGATGAATAAATGAGAGAGTTAGCAAGAGATGTGCACAGACTAGCACGCCTGGGAATCAGACTTATGGATTCCACATAAGTAGGAATAGTGGTGACAAATGGGGTTGAATCATCACTAGTGTCAGAAGTGAAAGAAAAGCAAGATCAAGACCCCATTTTGCTAGACTTAAAGGCAAATGTTAATAAGTAAAGAGTATTAACTTTTGAACAAGGGGGATATGGTGTATTGAGATATCAAGGTAGATTGTGCGTACCTATGGTGGATGGACTCCAAGAGAGGATCATGGAGGAGGCTCATAGCTCCATATATTCCATTCATCCGGGTTCCACAAAGATGTATCGCGATTTGAGAGAAGTGTATTGGTGGAATGGCATGAAGAAGGGCATTGTGGAGTTTGTTGCTAAGTGTCCAAATTGCCAACAGGTGAAAGTAGAGCAGCAAAGGCCCGGTGGTTTGGCTCAGAATATAGAACTTCTAGAATGGAATTTGGAGATGATCAATATGGATTTCATCACAGGTTTGCCAAGGTCTCGCAGACAACATGATTCTATTTGGGTGATTGTCGACAGAATGACAAAATCAGCCCACTTTTTGCCGGTAAAGACTACCCATTCAGCAGAGGATTATGCCAGGTTATATATTCAGGAGGTGGTAAGACTTCATGGAGTCCCGGTCTCCATTATTTCAGATAGAGGTGCACAATTTACTGCACAGTTTTGGAAATCTTTTCAGAAAAACTTGGGTTCAAAGGTGAACTTGAGTACTGTTTTTCTTCTTCAAACAGATGGGCAAGCTGAGTGCACCATTCAGACTTTAGAAGATATTTTGAGGGCTTGTGTGATTTATTTCAAAGGGAATTGGGATGATCACCTACCTCTCATTGAGTTTGTTTACAATAAAAGTTACCACTCTAGTATCCAAATGGCTCCATATGAAGCTCTTTATGGGAGAAGATGCAGATCTCCTATTGGATGGTTTGAAGTTGGTGAAGCAGGGTTGATAGGACTCAATTTAGTTCACCAAGCCACGGAGAAGGTGAAGGTGATTCAGGAAATGTTGAAAATGGCGCAAAGTCGTCAAAAATCCTACACAGATGTTAGGAGAAGCCCATTAGAGTTTGAAATAGATGATTGGGTTTATTTGAAGGTTTCACCCATGAAGGGTGTCATGAGGTTTGGTAAGAAGGGTAAACTTAGTCCCCGGTATATTGGACCTTATCGCATAGTCAAGAGGATTGGTAATGTAGCTTATGAGTTGGAGCTACCTCAACAATTAGCAGCAGTTCATCCGGTGTTTCACATCTCCATATTGAAGAAGTGCATGGGAGATCCTTCATTGATTATACCAACTGAAAATGTTGGGATTAAGGATAACTTATCTTATGAGAAGATTTCGGTTTACATTTTAGATCGCCAAGTTCACAAGTTGAGGACCAAAGAAGTAGTTTCAGTCAAAGTCCTTTGTAGGAACCAATTTGTTGAGGAAGCTACTTGGGAAGCTGAAGAAGATATGAAGAAGAGCTATCCACATCTCTTTGAATCTGGAGGGAATGCAGATCAAGGTACTAATTCTCTTCTTAGTAGTCTTTGAATTATGATTGAGCATGTTGATTGTTGCATTTACTTGTTAGGTGTTTGAACTAGATGTTACCACCTTTAGCTTAGTGAAATAAACCTCATTCGAGGACGAATGTTCCTAAGGGGACGATATTGTAACATCTCGCACCTAGAAACGACTATAAAGAGTTTATAATATGAAAATATTGATTTTTGGAAAGAATAAGGAAATCTTGAAATTTTGTCTAAGTTAAGAAAGTGAGTTTTGGCCATTTTCAAATGGCCATAAATCCTAGCTCAGGATGAGTTAGGAGCAGCTCTTGATATCGTTGGAAATCCCTTGTAGATATCTTTACAATGCCGCCAAGTTTGTGCGATTTCGGCATCATATGAGTGAGATATGTCTTTTGGAAGTTGGGCTGTTGGATTGAGGAAAGTCCCAATCCGGAATTAAGGAAGGGCAAAGTAGTCTTTTCTCTAATTTATTTCCTAATTCATTTTTAGGGATTTATTGGGGTAAAAACTTATTTTTGTCAGATTAGAAAAATTAAATTCACGCTTAGGGCTTGGAGAAAAGAGAAAAGAAGAAAGAAAGGGAGAAAAGCCAAGATTTCGCCAAGAACCTCAAGCGTTTGGAGTGGAATTCGTCGGGGGTGGTCCCTATTAAGGTATGTGAGATCTTTTAGTGATGGGTTAGTTCACCCACATACCAACTTGTTTCAATTCAGCAAATTTGGAGTTGTTTGAATGTTAAGAAAGTGAAGTTCTTGAAGAACATTGTTGGATTCTTGTTGGTTGATTGTTGAATGCCTAGTGTTGATTTGATTTGTGGTCGGGTTGTTTTTTGAGTTAAATCTATTGGATATTGAGGGTACTAATGATCCTAAGTGTTTGGGGGGAAGAACCATGGAAGTTAAGAGGGTTTAGAGATGAAAAACGGAGAAGAAAAATCGTCAAAAAAAGGGGATCTGAAGTTTACCCTCTGGGGCGACGCGCCAGCCAGTGTACCCCAGCAACTCCTCTTAAGTTTGAGGGCTGGCTCCCCGTGCCTCTTGGAGCGTTAGGGACTCCAATTCTCCCCATTCGTTCCCCACCTTTTCGTACTTGTTCCTAAGCGATGTACCTATGTTTTCTAGTTGATTCCAACACTCTATGGTACCTTTAAACATGATGAAATCATCCATAAACATGAGATCATGAACCTTGAATCCATAATCCAATTCAAGAAAAGTTAAGATCAAAGTCAAAGAAGTTAAGAGTCAAGTCTAGAAGTTAAGAAGCAAGTCAAAGCAAAGTTTCTTAACGTTTTCAAGAGTCTTTAACAAACGTCTTAACTTCGTTTTAAAGCTCAAGTTTCAAGTTAAGAAAAGAGTAAAGAGTTGTGTCCATTTCTCAAAAAGCTATAAGGGAACTAAGTATTGCCAAAGAGTTTATAAAAGTTTTCACATTTGAGCAAGAAAAGGAACATCGATTCCAAGAGAGCTTTTAAGCTAAGTTTTGAGTAATTACCTCAATTCAAAGAAAGAGTTTTGTTTTTACAAACATATTAGCTAAGTATATTTTGGGAGTAGTATTAAGCACCGATATCGGGATGCGAGTTCATATTAACTCAAGTCTCCATAAACCATGTAGCCATCATGGGTAGTAAAGGATCATACTTTTTGAATGACTCCTTAAGATGCTTTTAGCATAAACTAGTGGATCCACTAACTTAAGCGTTCTATATGACGGTAATGTATAGGACAGTTCTGGCAGCTTGTGCAAGATGTTGTATCACCACTTAGGCTCATAATGGTGGTTGTCGGTTAGAGAATCTCCCACAAAAGTTATATTACTTTTATATATAAGTAAAGTTGAGTTTGTTATTGCTTTATCTTTAACGAATCAAGTTGTTTACACTATTTTACAAGCTTTTTATATATATTGCATGTGTCTTATTGCTTTATATTGAGTACAGTTATTCATGAGTTGTACAGAGCCAAGGTAAGTGTTCCTTCTTACTCTTTTCAAGCTTAAGTTGTTGTTTAGCATTTCAACTCGCATACTCGTACATGCAATGTACTGATGTCAATTGGCCTGCATCGTCTTACGATGCAGACGCACGTAACCAGGATCAACGTCCAGCGCCTCGTTGATCCAGCTTGAGCATTCAGAGTCTGTTGGTGAGCCTCCTTGCATTCCGAAGGACCCCTTTTATTCGCTTTCTAGTTTAGTTCATTAGGATGTTGTGGGGTTTGTCCCAACATCCATCCCAGTTGTTTAGAGGCTTCAGAGACAGTTAGTAGTTCAGTTGTCTTTACATTATCATTCAGATGTTGTTTAAAGACTGAGTTGCCATTTTGGCTAAACTATTATATCTTAAGTATGCATGAGTTATATTTTCTTATGTTTAAGTCTTCCGCTGAGTTAAGTAAGCCAGGCCAAGGGTTCGCTTGAGGCCAGCAATGATCTTCGATTGCCAGTCCCACCCAGGGTGTAGGCTTGGGGCGTGACAAGACTCCTTCTTCAAATCGAACTCATGCTTCAATTCTTCAGATGTTTATTTCCTTGAGTTTTCTCACGAAATTAGCATTATCCATTCCTTTATTTTTTCACTCTTGTCTTTATTCATTTTAAAAACTTTCTCGGATTCAACTGCTCGTGACTGTGAACATTTGGACCATGTTGACTGACGTGTTTCATCTTTCTATGTCAATCATCAAAACTGCATAAATCCCAACAAACACTAATTGATCCTTCCATTGATAGGACAATTTTCATTAATGTAATATTTAAACTTTAAAATTTATCCTAATTCAACTCAAATACAATTAAATATAATACTTTGAAAGCAATACAAAAATAGAAAATATGTGGAACTTCTCATTAATGTAATATTCAAACTTTGAAATTTTTCAAGTTTAAAGTAATCTTATAATTTGTCATGAGCTAAAACCCTTAGTAAACAATGAGTCACAATCTGGGAGATGATGCAATTACTTGCATACTCTTAAAACTCCCGGTTGAATCTCTTTAACGTTTCAAAATTGTGCACAAATCATGGTGTTCAATTACCAAGGATCCCAATTTTATCAAGTTGAATATCGATGTTTCGTCCTCTGATAGTAATCATCAAAAAAACCTCTTAATTTCATGGAAAATATCTCTGTACCATCATTCATTGGTATTGGAAAGAACAAACAATGGTACTTCGATGATATAATATGTTTCAAGTCGAAACTGAAGAGCATTATGTTCTTAAAATGAAACTAGGAGAGAACATAATGCTCTTCTATGTTGTTCTGATCCTCCCAAAATGTTGTTGCACCCATGTCACATCATCAAAAAATGCAAAACTTTTGTAGAATCTGACACACATTCGATGGTCTTTTTGAAGATTCCTAGCAACATAGGTGCTCTGTGCTAACCAGTAACTGAAAACCGAAAAAACAAACAGAGGAAGTGAACTAACTACACAGTGCAGTTGGCGGCTAGGTAGTAGATAAATTGTTCTAAGATGTAGTGTAATGACTAGCACTGTTAGTTCTATAGCTGATATGGATTTTAGTGTTTTTTTGGTTTCTCCTATTTTTCTAGTTAATGTCATTTGCGTGATGCATTTATCTTATAGAGATTCATTTTTCCTGTTGAATTCTCTGACGTCACGCAACTACTATTGAATTTGTCAAGCTTTTATTTTGTGACATGAAAATAACTGATAATGTGAGCATGAAGCTACCGAATTTTATGATAGCATATTAAGTAGTCTCATGAATGCTTTAAATCAATATCTACGAGCAATTATGGTCACTAATCCTTGAGTAATCTATAAGGATTTGTGAGAAAAAATATATCAAATAGGTATCTTTGAAAATCCAGTAGCTTCGAAGTTGATTGTTTTCTTGGAGTAGACATTCTGACTCATTTTTCACGTTGTGTAACTAATTTATGTATTACTATTGAAGTCTAATTTGTTCTAGTTCTTCATACCACCCGAAACCTTGGTGAGTTTTTTTGTAGCTTTATTAAGAGTTCGCCAAAGTAGATTTTCTTTTTTCATCGTCTCTTTTCACCAAGTTTGATGAATTATTGTGTATAATTTAGTCTTTTTTGTCATCTCTCTTGTTATAGTTTTTGCTTCCTTCATATACTTTGCAAAATTTCATTTCTTTTTATTTTCTGTCATGTTTGGAGTAGAAAAATGATTGATTTTTTTTGGTATGTGGACTTGGCTAAACTAATTTGTTCTTTGATTTGATTTTTCTTGTTTAGTTTGGTTCGATATTTTTTTATTCTTAGGCAAGGACCTATTAGTAATATCAGCAACACTGAATAAATCTATATTGTTCGGACTTTTTCAAAATATCAACAGGCATATATATGCATTGTAGCACGGCCTAGCTGCATTGTTTAAAGCAATATATGTGTATATATGTTGCTTGTGCTTATTGCCTATAGAAACTTCTAATTTATATGATTAGAACCTCACATATCCATTCTATTCATACTATTTTTTGATAGGTGGATAGGTAATTTATAAAGAGGGATGAGCAGTAAGATATTGCATAAAGAAATAGTTACAAATTCTGCAACATTCTTCACATATTGTTATCTCTTTCCCATGTAATCTCTTTGTTTTGTTGTCATATTTCATGCACTCTGACTAAAGTTTGTGTTTGGAGATGCGAGAGCAAGTTGGGTACGTATAGGGGTTAATGATCCTGAGTCTATAGATGATCATATGTAGTGTATGGGAGTGATGGCTCTTACTACTGCTTACCTTTCTAGAGTTGATCATGACAAGTAAGTATTTTTCTTAGTTCCCATTTGTACTTTTAGCTTATATGGTACTTGGTATATTTCTGTATTGTGTTTTCAGTAAACATTTCTACTTTTTATCTTATTTTATAGCTATGAAATTAAATAAGACTGATAGCAGTTATCTAGTAGCATCTTCTCATGGAAATTGACAAAAAAAAAGTAGTTATCTTGAAATTGAATTAATTCTCCAATTAGTTAGTTTTTTTTTTTTGGCTACTTCCGATTTTTGGACTCAATTTATATGTCATATTGATTAGTTAACTTTTGCACATCACTGACATCGTAATTCACTCTCTTTTTTTTTGTTGCTCTGAGTAAGCATCCCTTGCTACAGAATTAATTGATAGTTCCTAAAATGATTTTAAATCTAATTATGTTGATTTTTGACGACGACTATCTATTGGTACTAATGCATAAGTTGAATTCTGAGGGCTAGAACTGTAGTTCTAGTTTCTACTTGTGAAAAAGAAGTCTTAGTTTCTTGAATGAAAGTTGTACATTCAAACTGATAATCACTAACAAGAGTGTGTGTTATTCATTAAATTTGAGTTGAAGTTAGTTTTTGATGGATATTGCATGAATTAGTGGTGGTGTTTCAGGTAATTATATTCCTCTATCTTCTTCTTTTTTGTTGAAATGATAAATGGTCAGTACAGATGTTTCTTGTTGTCTAACTCTCTCTCTTTTATTCTTTATAGTAGTGGTATAAGCTTGAGCTTGCATGTCAAAAGTAATTGATTGGATCAAATTGAGTTCTTCCTGCATATGATAGTTTTATCCAGGAAGAGATTTTTTTTTAATGCTATATCTTCTGGAATAAAATTTGCCACCAAAGAATACTCAACTTCTTTGTAATTAAGGGAATACCTAGATTTTTTAAGGCAATTTCTTCAAACGAGAAATTCAACATATATATAGAATACTTTGTTTCAGTGTAGGGAACACTCTACCAAAGAATACAAGTACTATGTATATGACCAAATGACCTTTCTGCTACAATTTTCAACAACGTTACAATTCAACTAGTTCAAATGAAACCAATTATGCAAGTCTTATAAATGACAATTGGGTAAGTTTACTTCATAAATTAATTCTTTTTTTAGTAAAGTTCTCTACGAGGAGTAATTGTTAAATTTGATTTATATTTGTGTAATTTATAACTTACTTTATTAAAATATAATTATATTTATCTTTTATTTGCAGGATGAGCATGCATAATTCAACAATGTTGTAGTACAAGTATTATTGGAAGAATTTTGTTTTATTTGAATTATTAGTAGGATTAGAACATAATGACCATGCTTATATTATTTTTTCTACAAGGTATATGTAGAAGTATTTAGTTTTCTGATAGTAAATGTATTGTACATCAATATTATGTATTAATTTTTGTAAATTTATATAATTTTAAATTTAAACATGTGTATTTTTTTATTTTTTTTTAAATGTGTATTGTTTATGTAGCAACCACTCACAAATTGTTGCTAAAGGTGTATAGAAAATATTTGATTTATTGCAATAAAATTATTGTTGCCAAAAGTCTCCCTAACATATTACTAACTAATTTTTTGTCAAGTATTTGCAACAACTAATATTGTTGGTAAAAAACCTAATTAGTGGCAACATTAGATTTTGTTGCGAAAATATATACTAGCCACAACTCTACAAATGTAAGGCAACAATTTTTTTTGTTGCGTTATTCAGTTTTTGGGAATAATATATTTTGTTGTTGCGAAAACTTTTCCATCAGCATATATTGCAACAACATGCAACAACTTTTTTATTGTTGCCGAAAGTGGAGAGGGTGTTATCCGTTGATATGACAGACTAGTCTAACTTTTCTTATTTCATTTTCAGAAATGGGTCAAAATATATGTGGGAGTCATTTGGTTTATAAATAGGGTGAGATATATCATCATTACATTTGGCATTTAATTTATCTTTGGGTAATTATATATTTGATATCTCATCTTATATATCATTAAATTTAAAAATTTATTTCACCTCCAAGTGGGATAAATTGGTAAAAAAAAAATCAATTTCAGCATTATAATTTTGAGATAACTTAATTGACGAATTTAATGATTTCTTTAGAAGGTTGTATTAGAAAATTTAGTATATGTATTAGTCATGATTTTATTTAATCCCTTGTTTGGTATGCTGTTCAGTCTATATATAACTAATACATAGGCTGGTGTAAATAGTACATAGCACACTATGGTTATTAATACATAATTAAAGAAAAACTTTCTGTTAATACATCAATCCAAAATTTGTATAAAAATAATCTCAATATAATTAATTCTAACATTACTAAAACACCATATTCAGTACAATTAGTATATGATCTACAAAACAACCCTATTGGAAATGGATCTAAAGTGTCCTGCTACACATTGGATTAGATTTGTATGTCATTCTACCTATTTTATTTTTAAAATATCTTCTTCCACTAGTTGGATCAAATTACCTCTAACGTTATTTTCATGTTTAAAATTGTTTTCTTATTAGTGACACAATTATATAAAATTAAAATATATTTTTATAAAACACGTGGTCTTTATTTTTCATCCACAAAATTTTTAATCTTACTCATCCATAACCCAACCTAACACAAAATCTATTTTAAATTATAGACCTGAAAAGGGTCTTAGATTTCCATTTCCAAATTCTTAAATTTTCATAATTACTACACAAATGTCATTTCTCCTCTAAAAATTATTATAAAGCTACATTAAGGGGCCAAACTTAGATTTTTTTCTTACGACATTTAAAGCAAAAATATTATTTATGGTCTCTTATTCCATAGAAACCAATATAAGAGATGACATAAAAAAATAATTGTGAGAGAAAAGGATAAGCAGAAAGCTAAGTTTGATAATTTTGGCGCAAGGAAGACTCTTCAAGAGCTTGAAGTTGAAAGGAAGAGAAAGATTCTCAAATTCGAATGAGTATTAAAAATACAATCTCTTATTTTGGATAAAAAATTCCTTTCACTTTCCATAAGTTCTAGCCCAAATCATAGAAAAAAACTGTCCCCAGAAAATTAAAAATTAAAGATTGCAACCACTTGAGAAAAAAACTTTCACTATAGAAAGTCCTTATGATGATTTCGAGTTGTCACTTATAGCATTGGCTTATCATGTTGATGATTCACTTTGGAAATTTTGCTATTCCTCGAAACTTGACACTTGGTGTCCCTACCACCTGCATATGTAGAAAATTACTTTCTATATCAAATATTTAAAGAGTAGTAAGAAAAGTTCGATAGAAGTACAAACCTGATCAACAGAGTAAACCTGATCATACTCACTTCCATGTTCATTAGGTAGGATCGAACTTGAAGCTCCAATATTCTGATAGAGATCATCCATATTATGGAAATTCAAATATGCATCACAATTTACCCCCTCATTTAAATCACTTATGTCTTTAGCACTCGTATTTGATGTTGCAACAGTATTGCTTGGCACAAACATGTTTTGTTCACCGATGTATTGCTGGAAATTAGTATTTGTTGCTCCCGATGTATTGCTGGAAATTAGTATTTGTTGCTCCCGATCCATTGATTATCGCATTCCCACCATTCATATTAGTCATCATTGCACTAGTTTAATTTGCTGTTACATAGGCTTGATTGAGAATCGAGCTATAATCATTTTGACCTTGACTATTCAAGTTGTAATCATGATGATCCCCACTATTAAACTCCATGTAAAAATTACTATTAGTGCTCCCAATAATTGGGCCTTGCAAACCAAATAACGGGCCATGTTGTTGTTGTAGCCCACCATCATCATTATTTTGGCCCGACAAAAATGGGCTGAGGTAGTGTTGTTGAACATGAAGTTTTGGATGATAGAGTTGTCACTCAATTGAACTAGCATAAATATTATTGGTATTAACTGGTGAAACCTCCGGGTCTCCATGAGTTTGATTTGGTACATTTGTTTGAAGATCAGGTATTCTCCCAAATATTCTACTGCTACTTGTTTCAATTCTTTGTTGGGAACCACTTGAAGATCCCTGTTGAATATATTTTTGCTCTTCTAAAGGTCTCCTTTGGTTGATACGACATCTTTGAAAGGAGAAAAATCAAAGAAAATTGGACTATGAATTTATTTATCATCGTAACTCATTTTTTAAGGTGTGTTTCAAATGCTTGAAATAAGTAATTTTTAATAGAAAAAAAATTGTATTGGTTAAAACTAAATGAAAAAATTATTTTCAGTTAAATATTGATGATAATATTATTTCACTAAATAGTTTCTACGAAAAATAGTTGAAATTCGCATCGAATAAGAGTGTAGTAAACATGCAATGAAAGTAATAGCTAGTCCTCATATATTAGTGAGTGGTTTGATAAAACTTTTGAATACTAAAGATGATAAGAATTTCCAACATTTACACGCAGAAGTGATGCAAAGTTAAATTTTATCCCAATAAATGCTTTTTGATACACCAACAACATAACCAATGAAGTCTCATCAAGTGGGGTCTGGGGAGAGTAGAGTGTAAGCAGACCTTAACACTACCTCGGGAGGTAGCTAAATGATTTTTTGATATAAAATTAATATTCAGATAATTGTAGTAAATGGACCTCACAAGTGTTGATGAAAAATCATCCCAGGAAAAATATTTTCTAGTAACCAATAGTACAGTAAAACATGAGAAAGTGAAGATCATTCAAGGAAGGTTGAAAACAACGCAAAGTCATCAAAAATCCTATACAGTTATTAGGAGACAAGATTTGGAGTTTAAGGTAGATGATTGGGTTTACTCAAAGGTTTCACCTATGAAGGGAGTTATGAGGTTTGACAAGAATAGGAAGCTTAGTCCCTGGTATATTGATCCTTACATGATCTCCAAGAGAATTGGCAATGTAGCTTATGAGCTAGAGTTACCGTTAGAGTTAAAAATAGTCCATTCGGTATTCCACATTTCCATGTTGAAGAAGTGTATGGGCGATCCTTCACCTATTATACCTACTAAGAATATTGGTATTAAGTACATACTATTTTATGTGGAGATACCCGTTGAGATACTTTTTCGTCAGGTTCGCAAGTTGAGGACCAAAGAGGTAACATCAGTTAAGGTATTATGGAGGAATCAGTTTGTTGAGGAAGCTACTTGGGCGGTTGAGTAGGATATGAATAAGTGATACGAACATCTCTTTACTTCCAAAGAAATTCCAGACTAGGGTAATGATATTTTTGTAAAACACTCTTTAAATTGATATGCTATGTTGGTAGATTTTGAGTTTGGTGTTAGATGTCTCTACCCTAAGTTCTATTTAGAGTGATCTCATGCGAGGAAGAATGTTTCCAAATGGGAGATATTGTAACACCTAGGTCTTAGGAAGAGCTAAATTTAGAAAGAACTTAATTGGAAAGAGCTAAATTTAGGTTTGTTCTAGTGACTATTAAGTTGTAAGTTTTGGGTGCCACTTCAAATGACCATAACTTTCAGCACAAGATGAATTAGGTGGTCCATGAGATATCAAATGAAAGGTCATCGAGTCCTCTTTCCAACGCCACCGAGTTTTTTAAATTCTTAGTTCGGTTGATGGAAATATGCCTATTTGAGTTCAGTCTGTCCAGTTAAGGAAATTCATACAAATTTAAGGAGGGGTATTTTACTCTTTTCTCTTACCCCCACTAGCCTAGCTCATTTTTGTTAATATTTTAGGGGTCTAAACTAATTGGAATCAATTTTATTCCTTCCTAAACACACTAAGGGTTTTTTTAGAGGAGTTCAAGGGGAAAAATATAAGAACGTTCAAGATTCTTGCGTGCTTTGAGACTTCTCACCAATCATAGCTGTGGTGTTCATTCACCCACACACTAATCACGTTTCTTTGTTCATGAATTCGTCCTTGCGATTGAGTAATGTTGATATTTTTGATGAATTTCTTGAGGTTTTGGTCATTCTTTATCAATGGAGTTTTCTTGAGTTCTTCAGGTGAGGGTTTTGCGAATGAGTGATTGTCTTGGTAGATTTCGAGTGGGTTTTTGATCAATTGTAGAAAAGTGTATAGGAAACAATCTTCCAACTTTAGGCCCCTTCGCGATTATCGTCCCCGACACCTGATCCTGCACAAGGTAACCATTACGAGAAAAATTCACATCACAATTGTTATCTACCAATTGGCCAACTGAAATAAGACTAGTGGAGAGCTTTGGTGATACAAAAACATTCTTGAAAGTTTCAGTAATATCCCCAACCTTGGTAATGGGTAAATTACTACCATTGGCAACCTAAATTTGTGTTGGACCATTATACTCATGGATGTTTTTGAGTATATTAGTTGAGTTGGTCATATGATTGGAAGCGCCAGAATCAACAAGCCAAAATTTAGATATTACCTCATTACCTTGTAGCCCCAAAGCTGAAAATGCTGACAAGATCATTTTTTGTACCATTTTAGGAGTAAGAACTTGTCCTACTGAAGAAGAGTTATATGTAGTTGAAACATTTATCCCAACTTGAAAAGTATTTGCCCTGTGGTTTTGAGGACGTGTGGGACACTCTTTGATAATGTGTCCTTGTTGTTTACAATAATTACAGAACTTCTTGCCACAATTACTAGCAATATGACCATATTTCTTGCAACTGTAGCATTGAGTTCTAGCCATATCCATGCCCTTTCCTTTCCTTTGAGCTGCAAATGCGACAGTGACAACATTTCCTTGATGAAAAGCATTTTGTGTGAAGAGACGCTGCTCTTCACAAAGTAATTCCCTAAAATAGACATCCAACGAGGGAGATAGATCACGGTTCATCAAGTTGGAGTGAACATTTTCAAAATTAGATCGTAATTTCATCAAAAATTGATCTTGCTTGCTTTGTTCATGAACTCTTTGAATGATGGAGAGAGATTTAGAAGGTATTTTAGCATAAGCGATATCGGTAAATTCAGCCCATAAGTTCTAAAATCTAGAGAAATAATCTTGAATAGAGAGACCTCCTTGAGAATACATAGCAATTTCATGCTCTAACTGAAAACGCCCTGAGCTATGGTCATGGTTGTAAACCTTTTGTAAATAATCCCACATGGCCTTTGTTGTCTTGTATGACTTGAGATTAAGAACAATAAGAGGGTCAATTGACCCTAAATTCCATGTCATCACCCGAGCATCTTTAACCTTCCACTGACCGAGCTTTGTAGGATCAGTAGAAGTAGGATCGCTTCCATCTATATGTCCCCATAATTCTTTTCCGGTGACAAATAGTTGGAATTGAAATTCCCAGGCAGAGTAATTTTTTCCTGTGAAACGAACATGGAAGGACTTAAACTGATATGACGCCATGTTCTTGACAAGTTAAGGAAATAGAAATGCAATGATACAAAATAACCAGAATGACCAAGACTAAGAATCCAACCTAAAATTCCAAGATACTTAGGACTTACTGTTGACTAAAAAACAGTAAAAAGAACCAAAACATTCAAAAAAAATTCTAAAAGAAACCACAAATGAAAGACACTAAGAATCAAAGCACTGAAAAAGGCTCTAATACCATGTAAATTTTGCTGAATGAGTTCTCTCAAATGAGAGTTCTTCTATTAAATAGAAAGAATTCTGATTTACATGTCTAAAAATCTGCTATATATCCCTAAATATATGCTATTCCAAATTGTAATATCTCTGAAAATATGCTACATTAATCTATGCTATCTCCTATCATCATTACACAAATATTTAGAGTTATAACATAGATATATACATATATTTAGAATATGTCCAATCATGCTAACATTGTCTTGGTGGGATAAGACAAGTGCCATCACATCCCTTTTTGGGTCGTGACAATTTTCAAATTATTCTTTCTTTAAGAAAAAGAAGAATGTAATTTGAAAATTTTACCACTTTCAAAGTATATGTTGAAGTTCTACCACTTCGAGAGTAAAGTTCAAAGGTCTATTACTTTGGGGAAGATGCCAGATTCTTACTACTTCTGGAGTTAGTTGCAAAGTGTTTACTACTTTAGGAATGAATTTTTTTGTGTATGTCACGTCCCAAACTACTCCCTAGATGTGATTTACACCCAACACACACCAACAACCATGTGAACCCAACTTACACACCATAACCATTAATTCACAACATTTGATGAATTAAATAAGTATTCAACCAATATGATAAATTATTATGAACACTTAGTATCTCAAAATATGAATTGAACACTCTTGCCCAAATCCCACACTAAACCAAGGAGCATCAAAAGGATTCACAAAAAGGACTCAGAATATTAATGATAATGACTCTTTTGAAAGCCTTGATGAGAATGGAGTGGTTCACCTTAACAATTGTGGATCAACACTAATAAACTCATCAACTACAAGCTTCCTCATCACCAATAGTATCTACATGGACATGCATGTAATGCATGAGTTATACATAAATATAACCATAAAATCCTTGACCTTCCCATTAAAAACACCCTTGCAATAAGTGTTGGAGAATACAAATACACCACGAGCACAAAATTATTTGCATAGGTTTTAATATCTAAAATAATATCCACCAATTTTCAAAAAATTGTTTATCCAAAATACTATATGTTGGGTTTTAAAGGTGTGAACAGGAAATGAATGGTTGTGACTCTCCTGAATGATTGTGACTTTGTCGAAGGGTTGTGACCTTTATGAATGGTTGTGTCTTTTCTAAAGGGTGTGCGTTTTCCAAAGGGTTGTGCCTTTCTGAAAGGTTGTCTTCTTTCCAAAGAGTTGTGACCTTTACCCTTTATTGGCTATAAATAGAGAGACTTTCTCTCATTTTTCTGCATCGAATTCTTCCCTTCTCTTGCATACATTTCTTACAAAACAAAATCGATTGATCGTGTCTGTGTGTGTGATTCATTGCTGTCATTTTGAGTTCGTTGAAATTATGAAGTTTGAGGTATTGCTACTTCTTTAATGGTTAATCTATTTTCTCATGGGAGGAATTAATATTCAACTTCAGGTACTTGAGGAGATTAAATTTCTTAAGGACACACAGTGGGTTCTATGAACTCGGATAGTTCTTTTATTTTTCCTTTCATCTTAACTAGTAAAATTACTCGCGCTTAGCGCGAGAATTTAATGTCATTGAATTTATAAAATAATTCTTAAAACCTATCAGTCATTAAAACTAAAACACTATATTATCTTACATGCAAGATTACGTAGTAATAAACATTAATAATCTAAAGGAAAATGAAAATTATTACATCTTATCATACATAAATATTTAATTGTGAAGAAAAAAAAGAGGTTCAGATTTTTTGTTGTTTTAAAATGAGAGGAAATCACTCTATTTATAGATAACAAAGGGCAGTATGAACAAATACTTATTGTGCCTTATCGGAAAGGTTACAACTATTTGGAAAAGTTGCAATCCTTCGGAAAGGTCACAATCTTTCATAAAAGTCACAACTTTCCATAAAAGTTACAACTCTTCATTAAAGGTGCAACTTTTCATAAAAATCACAGTTTTTCATAAAAGTCGCAACTCTTCATTAAAGTCGCAAATTTTCATAAAAGTCACAACTTTTCATAAATTTCACAACGTTTCTTGAAAGGGAAAGGCTAGTTTTGTAAATAAATAAATTAAAAAGGAAATTCTGATTTATGGTGGTGCCACGTAGGCGGGTCTAAGGTTCTCTTATATATATATACTAGAAAAATTACCCGCGCTTCGCGTGAAAATTTAATATCACAAAATATATAAATAATACTTAAAACCTATCAGTCACTAAAACTAAAACACTGTATTATCTTACATAAAAGATTAATAATGTAAAGAAAAATAAAAATTATTTAATTGTGAAGAAGAAGAAGAGGAGGTTCAGAATTATTTAATTGTAAAGGAGTACATCTTATCATTTTTCCTTAACATAAGCATAAATTAATGATTGTAAAAATACATACCAGGATATGTAACATAAGATATCGTGTCACTGAGCCACTCAACGTGTGTACATAGAAGAAGAAGAAGAAGAAGAAGAAGAAGAGGAGGTTCAAAATTTTATTTGTTTTAAAATAAGAGGAAATCCCTCTATTTATAGACAACAGATGGTAGTGTGAAAAAATATTTATTGTGCCTTATCGGAAATGTTACAACTATTTGGAAATGTTGCAACCCTCAGAAAGGTCACAACTATTCATAAAAGTCGCAACTCTCCATTAAAGTCGCATCTTTTCATAAAAGTCGCAACTTTTCATAATAGTCACAACTTTTCATAAAGGTCACAACTTTTCATAAAAGTCGCAACTCTTCATTAAAGTCGCAATTCTTCATTAAAGTCGCAACTTTTCATAAAAGTCACAACTTTTCGTAAATGTCACAACTTTTCATAAATGTCACAACTTCCCATGAAAAGGGAAGGCTAGTATTGGAAAGAAAGAAATTAAAAAGTGAGTTCTGGTTTGTGGTGGTGCCATGTAGGCGGGCCTAAGGTTCTCTTTTATATATGATATATGATATATGATATATGATTGTTTCTGGTTTGCTAAGTTGAATACACGAGACAACAAGCTTAAGAAATTTATATTGTTGGTATTTTCTGTGTTCTCTTTATTGGAAAAAAAAGAAAAGAGAATTGTATTACTCGTTCAAAAGAACCACAAAATTGTATTACTCATTCAAAAGATTTGTATTCTTTGATGAAAAGTGTCACTTAAAATATTGTGATGTTTCATGAAAAGATATGTCTATTAAAATAAATTTATTGTATAGACATGAACATTGGTCAAAAGTGATTTGGTATGTTTGTGTTGTAAAACAAATATTTGGGTTAGATTACCCTTATGGACCAATGAGACTATGGTCATGGGTAATTCTATAACAAATTGAATATTATGGAAAGGTCCTTATGAAAAGGACATTTGGCAAGGTGTTGACTCTAAAACAATATTTGTATTTGACAAAGTTATAAAAAGTAAAGAACAAAATATTTGTAGGAAAATGTTACCTCATGGAAGGTCTTTTCAAACTCAGTATTTCTGTTTGTTCTTACTTTCTTGAATTAAATTGTTTGTGACATGAACATTTGGGACATGTCAATTACAAATCCTTGCAAAAACTGATCAACTTAGAAGTTTTGCCTAACTTCTACTGCAATAAATCAAAATGTCAAGTATGTGTTGAATCTAAGTATGTTAAGCATACTTATAAATTTGTTGAAAGGAATTTTAATCCCTTAGAATTCATTTACATTGACATTTGTGATGTGAAGTCAACACCATCTCATGGTGGGAAAAAATGTTTCATAAATTTTACTGACAATTACACTAGATATTGTTATGTCTATTTGCTGAATGGTAAGGATGAATCGATAGAAACATCTAGGCAATATAAAACTGAAGTTGAAAATCATTGTCATGATTAGAAGTGGTAGATGTGGTGAATATGAATGTTCCTTCGCAAAAATATATTTGGAAAATGTAATTATCCATCAAATTACTGCACATACTCACCTCAATCTAATGAAATTGTTGACAAAAAAAAAATCAAACTTTGAAGGAAATGTTGAATAACCTACCTATAAGTTCATGTTTACCACAAACTTTGTGGGGTGTTATCATTATAGCAAAAGAGAACAACAAAAAGTTTGTATGTTCAGAAAGAGAGAAACAAAAAGTTTTGTTTGTTAGTAAAGGGAGAAACTAATAAAAAAAACTTTTTTTTAAGAAAGAGAGCAACAAAAAGTTTTATTTGTTCAAGCTTTGTTGTATCCTGATAGAGAACTGTTTGTCGCCCCTTAAAGTATATACAAGCAATAACTCTTGAAACATAGTTATCTAACGATTTCCAATACAGTCTCTTCCATATGAGAAATGGAAATGTGGGAACTATTCCCAAATGGGTCAAAATAGGACCTAAGATTTGGATTGTATGTTCATTGGATATGCTACAAATAGTAAAGCATGTCAATTTATGGTTCATAAATCCAAACCGTCAGATAGTCAAGTGAAGGGTCTAAATGACCTTGTAACGAACCAAAGGAGAATGTACTTAATAAAGAGATTCAGAGGTGTGGTAAATGTCAATTTCATTTGGGTTTGATTTTGTAACATTTCTTCTTGAAAAGTGAGTCTCATATATTCGAAGAAGTTATGTCTTCTATGGACTCATCCCTTTTTGAAAGAGGATGTCAATAGTAAGATATATTCAATCTTGAGAAACCATACTTGGGAGTTGGTTGATCTTACTCTAGGAAATAAAACTTAGGGTTCAAAGTGGATCTACAAAAGGAAAAGAAAGTTGATGGAACTATTGACAGATACAAAGCAAGACTTGTTGTCATATGCTTTAGACAATAAGAAGGCATTGATTATTTTGACACATAACAGCCACTAACTAGGATTACATCTATTCAGATGTTAATTGTGCTAGTTGCGGTATATGACCTTCAAATTCGTCAAAATGGATGTGAAAACATTTTTTTTTTAAAAGAAGAATTAGAGGAATAAATTTACATGGAAAAACACGAGGACTTTGTGGTTCCTGGTAAAGAAAAGAAATTCTGTAAACTTGTTAAGTCACTTTGTAGACTAAAAACAAGAACCCAAATAATGACATGCAAAGTTTGACCAAACTATTATGGCAAATGAATTCAAGATTAATGAATATGATAAATGTTTTTACATTAAACACTCCAAATCACAGGGTCATTGTTTGTTTTTATGTTGATGACATGTTGATCATCAAAAGAGACATTTCTGACACAAATGCTACTAAGCATATGATAGAAAGTAACTTCGACATGAAAGACATTGAAGTTACTGATGTTATTGCAAAGGTACTTGACAAGTTCAAGTATTTGGATTTCAATAATGTCAAGACTCCAATAAATGTGAATTTTGTACTTCAAAAGAATGAAGGCAAAAAATACTCACAATTGGATTATGCTAGAGTATTGAGAAGTATGATATATATCATGAAGTGTACGCAATCAAATATAGCATGTGCTATTAGTAAACTGAGTCGGTTCACGAGTAATCTCAATCAAACTCATCGGATGACAATGAAACAAGTTTTGGAGTACTTAAAACATACTTAAAAACTATTGTTTTGTATTATAACTAATATTCAATAGTATTGGAAGAATATAGTTATGCAAATTGAATCACCGGGTCAATAGAAGTAAAATCCATGAGTGGCTATGTATTTACTCTTGGTGAAGGAGCATTCTTTTAGAAATCTTTCAAACAGAAATGTATCGCTCATTCTATTATGAAATATGAGTTTATCACTCAAGATAAGGCTTGTGAAGAAGTTGAATGCCTTTGAAATTTCTTGAATGATTTTTGGCTCATACCTTTAGCTCCAGTATGCATACATTGTGAGAGTTAATTTGCAATAGGTAGGGCATGGATCATGATGTATAACAGAAATTCTTGTCATATATAACGTAAACATAATATCGTTAGAGAACTACTCTCTAGTGGAATTGTCATAATTAACTATGTAACGTCAAAGGCTGATGTGTCGGTTCCACTTACAAAAGGCCTAACTAGAGAGGGAGTTGATAGATTATCAAACGGAATGGGACTATGGCCGACAACAAGTCAGTGTGGCAGTAATTCTACCTAGAAGACTGGAGATCCCAAGATCTAGGTTCAAGAAGATCAAACAAAGTCATTGATGACGGTTCAACATTGTCAAAATATTATTTATGGTCCATTCTCATGATAAGACAATGTTCAGTAACAAGGATAAAGGCATTAGGACTTTTTAATGGTTTCTAAATCTGATATAGGGTATATCAAATGGTGTATCTATGGGATAACAAATTTAGAAATCACCTATGTAAGTGTGAAGTATAAGCTGCTTCAAGGAGAATCCGGTAAGGCCAGTTCTCTACGCACTTATGAACCAAGACGTGTTCATGTCTAAAACGAACAAAACAATGAGAACCAAAAATAGTCCAAGGTTTGATTGTGTGACTTATGTTGTCTAGGTATACACCAAAGCTCGACGGTTCAAAGATATCAAATCTATGGATTGACCCAGTATATCCGATATATGTTCACTACAGAATGTTCAAAGGGAAACCCACTTATCCAGATGCAATCAATCCTCACTTACGAATTACACTGTTTTTCATCCATATGTTTTAACAATAGTCATTCCCTATTCATGGGGGGATCGTTGGCTTTTAAAGGTGTGAACAGGAAATTAAGGGTTGTGACTCTCCTGAAGGGTTGTGACTTTGCCGATGGGTTGTGACCTTTATGAAAGGTTGTGTCTTTTCTAAAGGGTTGTGACCATTTGAAAGGGTGTGCCTTTCCGAAAGGGTTGTGACCTTTCTGAAAGGTTGTCTTCTTTCTAAAGAATTGTGACCTTTACCCTTTATTAGCTATAAATAGAGAGGATTTCTCTCATTTTTCTGGATCGAATTCTTCCCTTCTCCTACATACATTTCTTACAAAACAAAAGCGATCGATCGTGTCTGTGTGTGATTCGTTACTATCATTTTGAGTTCGTTAAAATTATTGAAGTTTGAGGTACGGCTACTTGTTTAATGGTTAATCCATTTTTAGCTTGGGAGGAATTAATCTGCAACCTCGAGTACTTGAGGGGATTAAATTTCTTAAGGACACACAGTGGGTTCTGTGGACTCGGATAGTTCTTTTCCTTTTCTTTTCATCTTAATTGTTTCTTGTTTGCTAATTTGAATACATGAGATAATATTTTATTTCTCCACACAATTTGCACTATGAATATGTCATAAAAGGTAGTTAAAGAAATAAATCAACACCATGAGTCCGCATTAGTCTATACAATGCACCAAATATATTAAGAATCATACATAATGCTTAGTACTTTCAACAACCATACACAATGCACAATACTGTCAAAAGTCATACCAATTCCCCAACCTCATGGCTCACAGTCATATCACACCACGATTTTTTTTTATAGACGATGTCTTAATTCCTATTCGTGAACGAAAAATATATGTGTCTAGCCTTAAAGACCACTGATTTTCTGAAGCACACATTCGTTCCAACCTAGGTTGTTACACACCGAGGCTACCCCTAGACGAAACACGGGACCAAGTATCACAAGTGATCCCAAGCTAACCCTTAAGTCTTGCATATCACAAGCATACTGTATATAACTAAGATAAGGGGAAGCATAACTAATAATGAGGTAAAACTAAAGGACTCCAAAAGAAAATGTATCTGAATATATGGGTGAAAGAACCCCAAAACACTTACCACTAACTTTATGTCTGAAAGCCTCTACTACTGATGAGAACTACTGGGACAAGTCCCTAGCTAACTCAAAAAAATAACTAAAGATTGAAGTAAGCTAGCTAAACCAAATATAAAGAAATGCTCTCGGACTATGAGGATTCGCCACTAAAGTTGCTGAGTATGGGCTGCAAATCATACTAAGCGTGATTTGGATGATAAGCGCCTGAACATACATCATAAAACGATGTAGAACAAAGTATCACTCAATACTTTGAATGTACTGATCATGCAGGATATAAATACTAAGCTGAACGATATAAACATAACAGAAGATTCAAAGGGTTTAGAGGGTTTTGGAGACTTTGTTCGAAGACATTTAAGATTCAAATGGTTTCAACTCCAAGAAATTGGACGTGGGTCTCAAATATTCTTCACTCTTAATGTGTTTTAAGACTTAATTCTTCATATCCAGTTGATGGAAACTGATATTGGTATAAATTTTTATCGCTTTTACATGTCTAGCTACAACCCCAATTCTTGGGGTGTGATTTTATGAATATGGGCTAAATTATCTGTTGGTTCTTGCTTGTTCATGGTTTATTTGTTGTTTAAATATGATTTCATTTAATAGTTGTGTATGAACTTAATGGGATTGTAGTTGCAAATACAATTTCATCTTAGTGTTTTTGGCTTGCTCGAGAGAGAGGTCGTATAACTAACACTACTAAATTGATAGCCGGTGGTATTGGGTCGACATGGGTTCAGCTCGAGAGAGTGAATCCTAGTCCTTCTCCCACACATTTAGCTCAAGAAAATGAATGGGCTAAGGCGGAGGCTGTGCTTAATGCGGCAACTCGGTGTTCGAGAGAAACCGAGTTGATTTGGGGTAAGTTGCTCGAGAGAGAATTTACCCCCCACTATAGTCTAGCCTAGTCACAAATGCTCATCAATTTACTATCAAAAGCATGTACCCAATAGTCTAGTTTAACCCGTATTCCTATCACATCCCAATAATTCCTTCTCCATATCTCGTTTCCTTATATTTTTGCTCTTTCAATTTGTTAATTAATACAAACCCCCATTGATAATTGACGCTTGTATCACTCCTTAGATTTAGTATGTTTTTATTCGTTAATATTTATAGCTATGACTAATCAAAACTTGATTTTATTTTTCTATTAATTCTCAAAAACACTCCCTGTGGGAACGATCCCAACCCTTGGTTGGGTTATATCACTACACAAGATCGTTTGGCACTTGAATCAAAATAGTGTCAGTTGATTATGTCAAACATCAAAATGGCGCTGCTGTCGGGGAGTGGTGTTATTTGAGAATTTGTAGTTAAGTAGGATTTTCGTTCTTGTTAGTTGTAGTTTTACTTACTTAATTTTTAGCTTTGTTTTGCTCTTTTGTTTTGAATAGGATAGTGGAGCATGTCTGGTAGAGACAGTGTTCAACTGGATTTGTCTCTTCTGAGAATGGTGTCTCTTAGGGATCACATCCTAAATTTCAGACAATTGCAGAGGGAGTCAATCCATGGGTTGTGGCTGAAATTTAAGTCAATCTTCCTCCACCACCCAACTCATGGAATTTCAGAAAACGTGCTATTGGACTGCTTCTACAAAAGTCTTGGTCCAGAAAACAGAATAATGGTTGATCAAATATTTCTGGGGGGGGGGGGGTATCACGATTACCCTACACAATAGAAGCCCATCTTCTTGATAACCTGGCAATGACCAACAAAGAGACTGAGAAGGACCATATTTTGGCCACACTGTTGACCCAGCTAGATCTAGTGACCAAAAAGATCATGGAATTGCAAGCGCCGGACAAAGATAAACACCGGTACATTCCCCCTCAAGAGCGTATAAAGCCTAATGTAAATGAGGGTGGACAAATAGCAGAGATGCTCACACTCATTCTTCACAAGGTCGAAAGTCATGACAAGGCGTTGAATGAGATAAAAGAGAATGTTTCAATGCTGAATGAGATAACTGCTTCCCATTTCATATCCATTCAGCTGCTAAAAACCCAAATGGGTCATGTGTTGTCTCGTCTCCACTCCAGAAATCAAAATTAAGTGGGGAAGTCGTGCCACGACTATAACTAAGGCGCTTCTTTGGAGGCAACCCAAGGTTTTACAATTTTTTGTTATTTTAGAATAATGGTGTGTTAAATGTGTAGGACAAAGTGAGGAAAGTATTTGAAAAAATGCAAGAATTGGCGAGATAAAGGCCTAGTCGGTGAATCGCCGAAAGTGTCCATGACCTTGACCTAACCAGCCGTTGGATTCAAGGAAAATTCAACTTGGACTGTGTAAAAATCAGTGAACTCATGAAATTATTGGCGGATCGCCGATCTGGTAGGAAATCGCGAATTAGTCCGCCGATTTGAATCCCAGTTTAACTGGAAGTCCATCTAATTCGGTGAGGTAAGTGAACGTTAGGCGTGCCACCAAGTGGTTTGGCAAATTCAACTAATGATATCGAATGGGCGAGATCTGGATAGGTTTTATAAAGCCAGAGGTTTAAACTTTCAACCCTTTCATTTCCCTTCACTCATGACCTTCGCAAAATCGGACCTACTTAATATTTCCAAAATTTTCGCATCTTGCAAGTATTTTAGTTGATTAATTGGTGTCTGGATCTGGATTAATTTGCCGCCTAGCGTCACAGTTTTGATTTAATCTGCCGAAAAGGTTGGTTTTCCAAACCCTGCATTTACTTTTGGTATTTATGCTCTTATGTAAGTGATTGTATCCTGTTGAAGTGTGCTAGGCATCTCTGGTAGTATCAGGATGTTTGTTTGCTTATAATTTGAGTATCTTGCCCGTAGTGTACTACTGTTGAAATCTTGCTAATTTGTGCGTAAAATGAAGAAGAGTTCGTAGGGTTATTCTTGCTTGTTGTTGATTTTGAATTGGTAGAAGTCTAAGTACCTCGAGATATTGGGTGTTATAGGTTTTGCTACAATTTAAGTTGGGCACACTTAAATTTTATTTCAGGGGTTGTGGGGTTGACTTCAAGAATATGGATTGAGATTAGGCACGGTGAGTCATTTGGCGAGCTGGATTGAGCTCGCCGAATCACTCGGCGGTTCATCTAATGTCTCCATCTCGCCTTTAAGTTCATGCTCTACTTGTTGTTTGGCTCTGTAAGTTTCGGCGAGAAGCCTAAAGTCACAAAAGGTGTTCGGCGACTTGCCGAAATGTTTTTCTTGATCGCCCATAGTCTGCATCCCTGAACTCATTATGCATTGTAACTTTCGACGAACTGATTCTTGCTTGCCAAATGCCGTTAGCGACCCGCCGAATAATCTTCCCATCGCCAACTTGTCTGAACTTCTCTAGCTAATCTTGTTTGCGAGCTCAATCGAGTTCGCCTAAGCAATTAGGCGACTCGCCAATAGTGTTGGCAAGTTTTCCTGAACTTTCATTTCTGTGATTTTATCTGAAAGTTTTCTAACTCCTTCCCAATATTTTGCAGAAATGGCTAGATCTAAAGTTGCTGGAAGAAACCTGCCACGACAAGGGAAAGCAAAAGGAGTTACAATGAAAGAGAATACAGCTACATCTAAGGGCAAAACTAAGAAACTTTCCACGATTGGTGAAAAAGGAAAAAGGGAAAGGAAAAACACTTGCATCACCAGAGGCAAGCTCCGACAGTGAGGGCATCCGTGATACTTGCCTACCACCTCGGAGAATGAGGGTGAGCATCAGGAACCCCAAACTATAGAGTCAAATGATGATGAATTTGTAGTAGCATGAAGGGTAGAACTACACTCTAAAAGGTTGAATGATCCATCTAGGATCAGAACCCCTCAGGCGACCACCTCTCCTCCTCCAGTTCCAGAGCAAGCAATGGTCCTTGCACCACCAATACAAGCGCCTCCTCCCAAGTCAATAAACAGATTAAAGACGCAAGGGCTGATGACATTTCTTGAAGTGAAACGTCTGTCTACAGACGGACTGATCGGCAGGTACCTGGAAATAATGGATTGCCTGAAACACCACAAGTTCCAAATCTTCACCAAACCCCGTGGTCCTTATATTCCAAACTGGGTAAGAGAGTTCTACAGTGAATATGGTGCACTAATACCCCAGAAAAAGCAGCTAGCAGTAGCTTTCAAAGAAGTTAATTACGTGGTTGTTAGAGGCCGGAGGGTGAGTGTGATAGTGAGGCAATCAACACACTCTTGGGCATGTCCACGAATATTAGGGATCACTGCCAACACTTGATCAGAACAAAGAAGCTGGATAAGAGGAAAGAGTGGTTAGGCCCACTGATTTTAGATGATTCTCCGAAGTGGTTCAAGGAAGGAGCTCCAGCTGAAAAGAAAGATTTGAATATTGCCGCAAGATTCTGGTTCGGTTTTATCAGCAGCACAATTATGCCATCCCAGAATGAGTCAGTTCTCTACCTTGCTAAGGCAGCCTTCTTGGGTCGCATCATAGAGGAAACTTGGATAAACTTGGGTACGATAATTGCTTCAGAGATACTCATGCGTGCAAGGCAGCTCCAGACCTCACTTTCATTCCTAGTATTGATCACAGAACTGTGCAAATGAGCTCGGGTACCTCGAGATACCAAGAAGGATGTGGAAGTGATGCCCACATCCTCTACTGATATCCGGAGGATCGAAGCCGAATATCTTAAGGATCAGGCGGAGAAGAAGCAGAAGGAAGCTACGACCACTAAATCCATACCCGTAGAGGCATTTTTGCCTACTTTGTCCCCTAGGCCTTCAGGTACATGTAATTCCACTGACACCTTTGCTAACACTCCAGGTTCTTCTGTTGCTGTGTTACTGCCCAGACCTACTGTTGTCATTGCATCCCGTGTGCCGATCACTCAGGCATCCTTGATCCGGATGGGACAGCTTGCCCAGTCTGCTGATCGTATGGCTACAAACCTAGAAACCTCAATTCCAAGCATGATTCAGACTTCCCTGACTAATGTTGTGACACCGATGAGAGCTACCATTGACCCCCTTGAGTCTAGAATAGCAGTGTGTGAGCTTGACCAAGGAGCCACATATGAGGTGACAAAATTAAAGGCCGCTATTACTGTTCTGAGGACTGATGTAGATCAATTGAAGGCCACCAATATGTCCATGGTCTTTGGAATGGTGGAGATCCCAAATGTGCCAGAAATGCCTCCGGCCACCACCAGAAATGAGTATAGAGTTGAGCAGACAGCTGAGTCTGAGTCGGAGGCAGAGACAGACGAGAAAATGCTCAAGGAAACTATGGATGCTGCAGATGAGGACCTGGCAGAGACTGAAGCAATTATGATAGATGCAGCTATACAGGTTTCCATGGTAAACACACATTTTGTTGTCTCTAGTGGAGCTGGTCCTTCTGGTGTGACCCAGAGTACAAGCCAAACTGATACCCCAGGCACTGATACACAGACAAATAGAGCAACTGCTTAGACAGGATCCCATCTTTACCTCCCTCTCTGTCTTTCTTCATTTTGAATTCTGGATATTATGTTAGTTGCATTTGAGGACAAATATTTTTTTTAATTGTGGTGGGGTGTGGCCCACCTTTGTGTGCTATATTCTTGTTAGGTTGTGTGTTATAATGTTGTGTTTTACACTGCTTTGTGGATGTTTGAGCTTGTGACTCCTTTTATTTTAAAATTGTAAATGATTTCGACCCTTCCAAAAAAAATTTAAATTTTTGCCACCTTTTGTACGTGTGGAATGTGGCTGTTCTTTAGCAAATTTGAGTCTCGGTTTTGATCAATATTGATTACTCAAATAGTGCTCATAATCGAACGCACATGAATGTGCATCTACGATGAGACCAAGTGAAGTTACATAGTCAATATGTGAATTCTTTGCATCTCGTTGTGACTAGCCAATTATCGAATTGATTCTCTTGTGATGAACGTTGCACACTAGCGAAAGTGTGGAGTCTTTTTTGACTTTGGTGTCGATGCCTTGTGTGATGAGCTTACTGTGAACCATGCATGATAACACCTAGAATTTGCCCCGTTGGTCCGGTCAACTAAGTAAGGCTAAAGGCTATCTCTTGATATGATCTTAGGCAACTTCGAAGAGTGTGAGCCAATTTGACATATACCTCTTTTGTGGCCTACCTTGTGTGGGTGTGAACCTCTTTTGAACACCCCTTGAGCCTTACTTTTCTTTCGAAGAAACTTTATGAAAACATGACCTTTCTCAATCCGCTACCTATAATCCTCTTGATTTGTGGTTGATCAAATAGCCAACTTAGGCCAAAAGCCTAAGTTGGGGGTGTGGTGAAAAGAGAAGGCAAGTCAAGAAGTATAAGAAAAGTCCCCTTTAACCCTTGGTGTTGAAAAAAAATGGAACCCCTCCATGCAAAAAAAAAAGAGAAAAGAAAAAGAAAAAGTTGTGAAATAAAGTTATGAAAATGCAAAAAGGAATGGGGATTCCAAACAATCCATGGTAGTGAATAATGGGATGACTTATGAGCACTAAAGAAAATGATGAAAGAAGAGAAAAGGGAGTGTTGAAAGCACCACATTTCATGAATATGAAAGTCACTGAGCTTAAATGGCCATATATTTGCACTCAGCCCCATTACAAGCCTTGAAAGACCTTTCTGATCTTGAGTGAGCTGAAACAATTGTTGATTGGAAAATACGGGCAAACCTATGGGTGAAAGCATGCATTGTGTTCTTCTTTGTGAGAGTGAGCATTGCATTTTATTCCAAAACTTTAACTGATTAAACCATTGAGTGTGAATGTGGAATCATTCTTTGTGTGAGGGCATTCGAATACCTTTGTTAAGCTTGAACTTGTATTTGAAGAAAGTATAGTGAGCTTGAGAATCTTTGATAATGGTGTGTCACAACTTGAATTTTTGAGTATATTATTGATCCGTGCATGTGTAAGTTGAGTCTTGTTGTGTACATTCATGATTGAGTCTTGGGTAGCACTGCTGGAGACATCCTTTTTGAACTGCTGAACTTGAGTTTTACTTGAGGACAAGCAAAAGTTTAAGTTGGAGGTGTTGATTAGTCCACAAATTGGACTAATTTATGGCTATATTTTGATAATATTAGTGTCCTCAAATGCATATTTTGTCTCAATATCTGATGTAAACCCTTAAGTTTCAGGTATTTGGAGTTTGAGGCAAAGCATGGACACTACTTGGCAAAAAGTAACAAGGCGGCTGAAAAGAATGAAGAAATGAAGGTTGGAAGATCGCTGAGCCCAAGTGGTGAGTCACCGATCAGCCTGGAGATCGCCTTTTGTTCCAGTGTGCTGAGCCCTGAAGAGAAAGATCAAGTTGGCGATGAAATGGAGCAGTCGGCGTGTCGCCGAGCAATTCCGTGAAGCAGTACCATATCGCCCGGCGAGCCAAATCACGAAGAGGCTGAAGGCTAGAGCAAGAAGGTGATAAAATCGACCAAAAGGTGGATCGCCAAGTGTATCGGCGATCCCAACTAACTGCACCGAATGGTCCTCCACAGCACAAATTTCCAAACACTATAAATACTTGTTTTAAATTTCTAGCTTAGTATCACTTCTATTATTTGAACTTTTTACAGTTTTGAGAGAGTTAAGTTTTAGAGTGTTTTGGATAATTTGTTCTAAGACCTTGAAGATTCAAAGGGTTTCAACTCCAAGAAATTGGACGTGGGTCTCGAAGATTCTTCACTCTTGACGTGTTTTAAGACTTAATTCTTCATACCCAGTTGATGGAAACTGATATTGGTATAAATTTTTATCTCTTTTTCATGTCTAGCTAAAACCCCAATTCTTGGGGTGTGATTTTGTGAATATGGGCTAAATTATCTGTTGGGTCTTGCTTGTTGATGGTTTATTTGTTGTTTAAATGTGATTTCGTTTAGTAGTTGTGTATGAACTTAATGGGATTGTAGTTGCAAATACGATTTCATCTTAATATTTTTGGCTTGCTCGAGAGAGAGGTCGTAAAACTAAGACTACTAAATTGATAGCCGGTGGTATTGGGTCTACATGGGTTCAGCCTGAGAGATTAGATCCTAGTCCTTCTCCCACACATTCAGCTCGTGAGAGTGAATGGGATAACGTGGAGGCTGGGCTTAATGCGACAACTCGGTGTTCGAGAGAAACCAAGTTGATTCGGGGTAAGTTGCTCGAGAGAAAATTTACCCCCACTATATTCTAGCCTAGTCACAAATGCTCAACAATTTACTATCAAAACATGTACCCGATAGTCTAGTTTAACTTGTATTCCTATCACATCCCAAGAATCCCGTCTCCATATCTCGTTTCCTTGTATTTTTGCACTTTTTAGTTGTTTTTAATACAAACCCCCATTGATAATTGACGCTTGCGACACTCCTTAGATTTATTATGTTTTTATTCGTTAATATTTATAGTGATGACTACTTAGAACTTGATGTTATTTTTCTATTAATTCTCAAAACCACTCCCTATGGGAACGATCCCAACCCTTGGTTGGGTTATATCACTACACGCGATCGTTTGGTATTTGAATCGAAATAGTGTCAGTTGATTACGTCAAACATCTTTAAGCACCACGGATGTCGAAATGGTTCGTGAAGCTCCACACGGACCGTGAAGTCGTATTATTACTTTGAATGAAAGATTTTGATTGTGTTGGTTTTTTGTCTATCTAACATAGTGTTGCAAAAACATACATATATTATTCATTTTAACCCCTTTTGTGTCATATCTTTTCTACAACTTATACAATATGAGATTTAACAATTTAATTTTCAAATAAAAATGAGAGTTACATTTACATTTATGCGACAGTAAGTCTAATAGTTTTCTTTAACTTAAGTATTATATATTAAGGGTAGCTTTATGTAGTGTTAAAACTGATATGGTTGGTATGATGACAATTTTGCTTTTTGACATTTTTGTTGTTTCTTTCTGAATTCCTTCGACCCTTAATTGCTACTACTAAAAATTATTCCTCAAATTAAAATTACGAAATAATATTATGAGAATGGAGTACTTAAGCATCATTTTGTTTAGATTTTAGTACTATGTCAACAAGATCATCATATCACATATCATTGTCATCATATATATATATAAGGGAACCCTAGGCCCGCTTACGTGGCGCCACCACAAACAAGGATTCCCTTTTAATTCATTTATTTCCAAAAAGTTCTATTCTAATAAATTTTAAAGAAGAATGTTCTAACCGCGCGAGCACGGACCCATTTACTAGTATATATATAAAAAGAGAACCCTCAACTTGGTGACGTGGTGCCACCAGAAGCAAAAAATATCATTTTCTTTATTTAATTCCAAAACTGCTCTTTCTCTCTACAATTGGAACGTCGCTTCAGCCTTCAACAACCACTTCTCTCGTTCATTGTTTTACCACTCTTTTCATTGTTCATAAATTTTGTGCCTGTTAACAACATCCGACCCACCTTTGTGGTGCTTTCACAGATCAAGATTCGTATTTAACCCTTCTTAAAATTCATAACCGTATGAAAAAGTCACAACTTTTCATAGAAGGCACAACTCTTTAGAAAAGTCAGAACTCTTCATAAAAGTCACAACTTTTCACAAAAGTCACAACTTTTCATAAAAATCACAACTCTTATTTTTTCATTCACATGAAAACCCAACACTTAATTTCAAGGCCCCAAAAGAAGAAAGAATAAACAAACAAATATGATTTAAATTGCAATACAACATTACTACTCTTACATCTCTTAGTCCACAACTCATAATGCTGCTGGAATGGTTGAATTCATAACAATTGGTTCTTTAGTAAACAAAACATCTATTTCTGCCACTATTATTTGTAGGTTTTTTCCGCTATATGAGAATCGAATTCAAACACATTAATTAAACTTCTTATGAAGTGTGTTTTAATACTTCAAAGTTTTCTTCCTCCTATTTCATAAACCTTAATCTTTTATAGTAAGTAATAGTGATTCATGTAACTATTGTAATTTATTTTTGCTAGTTTGGTGAATTATTTTTAACTCTGTTAAAAGTTCCTATATGGATGATTGGAAATTGGTGTTCTTTTTTTTTTCCTTTCTACAGGTTTCTTCATATACTTTTTGGGAAAATTTCTTGTCGGATGTGCTATATTTGGTAGCTCACAACAACAAATATGTGATAACTACTACGAAACCAATGGTAAAGTTTGTTAAAAGAACCAATATGATTGCTCTCTTGGTTGCAACAATTCGTATATTATTTTTATTGTTTTATCTTAGGTACAAGCATTTTGTATGCCATTGCACTCTTCCGAGAATATTAGTATAGAGACAAGTATTCCACATCTTTTCCCAAGTTGACTAATTTGTCATATTTCTTCCTCTCTTCTTTTTAGGCATAATAAGAGATCGAATTTTCTTGAAATTAAAAGATGTCCAAAATACACTATAACAAAAACCTTTTTATCGACAATTAATATGTACATTAACGGAGAGTGCTGGAGCCTTTACCGACATTAATTGATTGTCATTAGATTCAATGTCAATATAGAGTTTAGGGAAATTTATAGAGAGCACTAATTGCCTTTGAAAATACATATTTTGCGGTAATTCAGCTATTAATTTCCATTAAATATCATTTTTGCTATAGTGATAACTCTTTCTTATGAATGTGTGAACTATTAAGTTGGAAACAACCCGATAGACTATCTTTTTAAAAAATATGTTAAGCAACATGCTTTTTTCTTTTTGATTGTTAGGAAAGTACAATCGTCTTTATTATTATTTGTTGATATTTGTGATTTCAAGTGCTCACAAAATTATGTTATGCAAATTTATTTTACTCCCCAAAATTAAGGAATGAATTGGCCTAATTGGTTTTCTTTCTATTGCTAAAAGACTGTTGCAAAAGAAACATATAATGGGTTGGGCCCATTGTTCTTATTATTAATTAAATTACCAATTAACCCTTCATTAAAAATTAAAAAAGGCTATCACATAAGATTTCTTATACAGTCACGCACCCGACTTTTCTAGTGGAGTAATCTCATAGTTAGGAATGTGACATAAATCTTTTGTATCAAAGTACAATTGATTGTGAAGGATAGTTATACGTCTGCCAGCAATTAAGATTGACAAATTGTACAAATAAATTAATTGATAATTTATCACCTTTGGATAGAACTCTAGAAGAATCGAAATAAACTTTCTAGTGCAGCAATCTTATCGTTAGGAATGTGGCACATCAATCTTTTGTATCAAATTATGGTTGACTGCAGAGGCTAGTTATACGTCCGTCAACAATCAAGATTGAAAAGTCATACAAATTAACTTCATTAATAACGTATCTCCTTTGGGTAGAAGCATCGTAATAAAAAGAAGAATGCTAGGTCTTCTAATAAAAGATAAAGGAATGACAATTGAATCGATAATCCTAGTTACTTGAGTAGCACTTAAATTAGGTATGACAATATCAATTGGTGCGTCTTTAAAATTTGATCTTAATGACATCGAATAGAGGATTTTAATGCTTGCTTGGAGGGTGTAATTCCTTATGCAGCAAATCAATAACATTAGATTTAGCTCTTTCCTTATTTCTTTCTTTTCTAGGTTGATTTGATCACTTTTTTAGCTCTAGCATGGTTAAGTGATTTTTCTATTATAAAAAACATAGTTGAATAACTTTTTGAAATAATTATCAAAGTGAGCTTTATATTACAAAACAAAATTGACTAAATTTCTATTATAAAATAAAATAAAATAATTCTTAAAGATAATTATTATTAGTTGACTAACCTTTTTATTAAAAAAAAACAAAGTTGACAAAAAATATTACTATTTGAGAGACTATACACAAACATAACTCCACATATAAATACATATACTAGGGCTCAGGTTAGGTGTCAAAAGGTTGGTCAGAATGGAGATGTATATTGATAAAAATAATGCTCAAGGTAGTGATTTTCCTTCTTTTTTTTCGATCTTTACCTATACTAGTTTTTTTTTAATTTTGTTTTGTCATTGATTTTAAACTACTACTATGAAAATTGTTTAGTGGTGTTTATTTTTACTGTCTGGTTTGTGGGTTATCATCCTAGAGTGGGATTTACTTTATACAAACTTGAAGGTAGTAGCAAGTGTGGGTTCTGGTTAGGGCAAGTTATCCTGTTAGGATCCCAATTAGGATCTGATTGTAAATTGCAATTTCAAAAGTAAATCAACTCAGTTTTTTTGGGACAATTTTCTATGATTTATATAAACTGGAAAATGGATGTCTAATACAACGAAATTGAATATTATTTAAATCTAAGATCGTGGAAATGAGTGGGTATCCATGGCAGATATCGAATCTGCAGATAGAAGAAAAGGAGAATATTAGAATTAGAGAAGAAGAGAATAGAAGGGAAGAGAAATGAAGGAGAAATTGTTTTCCCTGAAATTCTTTGTTGCATTCTCTTTCCTTGTGCAATTTATGGCAACCGTCAAATAATGTGGCAAGATCCTGATCCTTGTTCCTCTTTAATTGGGATTTAATCTTGGTCGTTTATTTGCCAAAGTAGTTACTCTCCTTCCGTAATTCAGCTTTGAATTAAGCTATACTAAGTAAGATCATTACATATCGCGGATTAATTATCCTCTAATAAGTAGTGTTATCCACGATTGATATCCAATAATAATAACACTATAATCGATCTCGATTAGTTATCCTTACTGGTGAGGTCTCTCTGTGGATAGACTCTTGGCTCAAAAGAAGTATAATAATTAATTGTAATAACAATATTATCCAACACAGTTGCACTTATGAATGGTAATCAAATTTTGTGTTAGAGGTTCTTACTTTATAATACCATAGATAAAAGATAGAAGTATGAATATATTACCATTCAAATTTTATGTTGGAGGTTCGTACTTTATAATAGCATAGATTAAAAGATAGAAGTATGTATATATTACAAAATACCCAACAAAAGTGGAAATTACTTAACTTTGTTTAACAAGTGCATTTGGTCGTAAGGAAGTGGCGTAGTAGTCAATGAAGTTCTTGAGAACCATAAGGTCTTAGGTACGAATCCTACCGAAGAGAAAAAAACACTAGCTGAATTCATAGACTAAAAAGCACTAGGTGATTCGTCCCATCTTTTATAGCCTTAGTGGACAGAGCTACCAAGTACTTATTGTTGTTGGGAGGTGCTCGGATACCACGGTCATTAAAAAAAAGGTATTAATGAGTCTTCCATGCAGCATCAGAACCCACAATCTCTTGATGGTCAAACTAATCCACCGATACAGCCCGTACATGGTTATATGGAGGAGATGCAATAGAATTATCTCACCAACTTGCAACATAATTCTTTCTCTGGCGTTCCGAAAATTTCCTATTCTCAACATCACATGATAAATATGGTAAAACCTTGTTCCAAATGGGATTTGGGATAGGGTAATTTGTTGAACTCGCCGCAGCAGGTGGCTATTGGCTCCTTACAACAGAATCATTTTAACAGTCTTCAACATGATAACATAAGTTTATTAAGTACACAATGTGGAACGAACCCAGTTCAGGCAAAGCTCGGTTCCCTATAGCAAAATTCAAGCGCCTGGCAGAGAATGTTGCAGAGCCAACAAATGTTGCAGAACCAGCTATTAAGACAGCATTCCTACCATCGGCATATGCAGTAACTACTTTTTCAAAGACAAAAGTTAATGCAACAACAGCAAGCAAAGCAACAGTAGACCACACTATTGCCAACCCACCAGATGTCACAACTTCATCAATTTTCCATGCTGCTTCAGCATCCACAATATCTTGATGGTAGAATTAATCGACAGATGAAATCCGTACAAGGTTCCATGGAAGGCAATACAACAAAACAATATTATCAACTTGGAACATGATTATTTGGACAATTCAATTGTTTATGTTTCATGCACTCGTGAACTCATGCACCCTTCCCTAGATTATGTGAAGTACTGGATTTATTATGATAAATTACTTAAATTTTATGTGCGAACAATTGCTAAAACCTGAAATATGCATCTCCAAATTTTTCTCTATTTGGATCTTTAGCAACACTTTTACAAACAACGGTCACAATATTTTTATGGTCTCTTTTTTAAAAAGAAAATTATTTTCTTTGATTCGTAAAGTGTTTTTCCTTAAAGAATGATACTATTTTAAGTGGTCTTCAAATATAAATTTCGTTATAATATCTTGATGATAGTTATTGTTCTTTTTTTTCCTTTCAGAACTCATGAGATAGTTATCACTGGTAAAATTTGTAATCTAAGTCACTAAAATTACTCATCTTTGTGTTTTAATCTAAGATCTCACATGTTCAAAATCAATAATCCCTTGCCATTTTTAAATTTTTTCAGTTACTAATGTTATCTACAAATTTTCGTATGAACCCTCTATCTTAAGGACCAATATTGTTATTATCCCTTCATTATTTTATATAATTTAACAATGGAGAGAACTTTTGAAAAAACCAATTGTATGTCTTTTCTTTCAAAATTGCACTTTTAAAAATTAAGTTCCACATTCAATATTATAGGTTAATTTCTTATACAATCATGCACCCAACCTTTCTAGTGGAGCAATCTTATAGTTAGGAATGTGACATCAATCTTGCGTATCAAAGTACAGTTGATTGCGAAGGATAGTTATACTTTTGCAACCAGTTAAGATTGAAAAATTGTACAAATTAAATTCATTGATAATTTATCAACTTTGCATAGAATCATGGAAATAAACTTTCTAGTGGAGCAATCTGTCACGACCCGAGCCTACACCCTGGAACTGGCCGGCACTCAAGAACCATTGATGGCTGATGAGTTCGAGAGTTGGACTCATTTAGGGGTTTATTTGTATAGATTTACTGTCCTCGGAGTGCCAAATCTGGCGAAGATGTAGCGCTTCAAGAATTGGACGATGTTTTTTTCTTCGTTGTTCGGAAGTGCGATGGCTTCCACCCATTTGGAAACATAATCCACATCCACCAAGATATATTTATTTCCAAACGAGCTCACAAATGGGCCCATGAATCTATCCCCCATACATCGAATAGCTCAACCTCTAAAATAGGAGTGAGAGGTAATTTGTGTCTTCTAGACACTCCGCCTTGCTGCAAACATTTAGACCATTTCTTTACAAACTCGTGTGCATCCTTGTAGAGTGATGGTCAGTAATAACCACTCTGGAGAACTTTAGTGGCGGTGCGAACACCACCATGGTGACCTCCCTGTCAAGACCCAATTTCTCAGGTCCTGATGGCGCTTACTATATGACCCACCAGTAGGCAAGCCGACCCATATCCCGGAACTCGAAGTAATGGGATGTTAGGGTAGAACACCAACCAATCAACCTAAAATAGTAATAAATATAACAAGAACATGCAATGAACAGGCGGAAGCGACTAGACATATATATACAAAATGAATCCCTCCCAAAACCTGGAAGTCACAAGTACAGAGATGCTAACAAAAGTACAAGTCCTAAAAGTGGACCCCAGAAACAAGCTGTCTAAAAAGGCAAAAGACAAGCAAAAGTAAGTACAGAAGGAGACGGGCAAATCCAGGACGTTGTGTGCTAACCCTTGCCTCCGATCAGCAGTTGGCTCGAATTAACGTCGGTAGCTAGTACTCGGACCTGCATCACGAAAATAGATGCAGAGTGTAGTATGAGTACCAAAACAACAGGTACCCAGTAGGCATCAGGCCGACTGAGCAAGATAAACAAAAGTGAACTGAAATGCAAATAAAGGGTCACAATCAAGGGCAAAAGAGTAGTAAATGTGGGTATGTACACGAGCGTACAGGCAACAAAGACAAGGAATCTAACTAACTCCGCCGGGCTCCCATAAA
>JAJOOE010004325.1:0-31432 GCA_036250405.1 Solanum raphanifolium | reverse complement strand
CAACTTAGACTTTTGTATCAATAAAATCACTCAACTTAGACTTTTGTATCAATAAAATCACTCAACTTAGACTTTTGTATCAATAAAATCACTCAACTAAATTTATCATTATAAAAATAAAATTGACATGACAAAATAAATTATTATATCGTGATCATAATTAAAATAATAAATAAATATCTTAAAATTACTATTTTATTATAGAATAAATAATAAAAGATAAATGACAATATTTTCTTTCATAATTTTTTAGTTTTTCTTCGTTATCATTGTCGACTCTGAAATCGGGATTCAGAGAGAACCCCAAACCAATTAACCATTATAAGATGAAAATAACAATTTTAATTATGTTTTCTTGTATTCACATTCCCATTGATGCACGTACAAAGTTTGAGACGTTTGATGGACTAAAATGAGAGAAAAATTTAAAGTAACTGTGATACAGTGTTTTTTGTTCGAGTATTTTTTATTCCTACAGAGAAATATTAGTAGGCGAGATTTTTTTTCAAAAAGATGTATTTAAAGTTAAATTGAAAACAAGTATTTGAAAGTTAAATTTGTACTTTAATATTTCAAAATCGTCATTCATCTTTATTATTTAATTTTATAATGAAATGGTAATTTTGAGCTATTTATTTATAATTTTAATCATGAACCTGACATAAAAATAATTTATTTTGTTATGTCAATTTATGTTAGTGATAAATTTAGGTGAGTGATTTTATTGATATAACAGTTTAAGTTGAGTGATTTTATTGATACAAAACAAAATTTAATGACTTTACTAGATAAATTTCCAAAGTTGAGTGACCTTTTGAGATATTAGCATGGAATGGTGCACATTTAGAATTTTATCTAAAAGTAAAAATAGTCCATTTTTACTGATTGAATATAAGTTTTATGTATTGAAATACTCGACATTGTGAGTGTTCTAATAAAAGAAATTTGATTGCAATTTTGCTCTATGATTAGTTGGATATCTACCCTAGATCCCACTTGTGGGACTACACTAGGTATGTTGTTGTTCATTAGTTAGATATCTAGAAGATCCTTCATGTAAATAACATTATAGACACCAAGTAACGTGGAATATTTTCCTTTTATGATGTTGAGTTAAGTTTTCCGAGTCTGCTTTTTGTAAATATTCCCTACCAAATGGGTTAGCTATGAATTATGATGACTTAGTAAGTGGATAGATGACTGAGAGAAGTTGCCTCTGTATGGTATATCTGATCCTGGGGGATTCAAATTTTTGCAGGCATAGAAACTTAGGGAAGAGGGAGGATTCTAGAAACAGGGGCAGAGCTAGGGTGTTGGTAATGGATTTGTCCGAATTCAATAACTTTGGTTCATACATTGTATTTGTCTTAAGAAATTCATCGAATATGCCTAAATTATTGATTTAGAACCATGTAACTTAAAAGATGATAATGTCACACCCATAAGCCTCTATATTGACACTTAGATTTGCTTAATAGTGCTGATTCAAAAATTGACCTTTTTTATGCTTATTAAGAGTATGTCCATCTTATTGAGATTTTGTTATGATAATTGAGAAAAGTAGATTGTTTACTGTGGTTAGAGTAGTGGAGGAGCTAAGCAGGTTAAAACAATGATTAATATTACAAATATACACCAATTTCAGTATATGGGACACTTGGCCACTTAGATATGTGATTCTCAGATTGTGTTGTTCTTGCTTGTCAGAGTGAATTATCCGTCAATTTTTTTTTTTGCTTTGCCGACTTTAGATTTATAGGGTAAATTCTATAAAGCACCACAACATGACAGGAGCTTAACAAAAAGGAGGTAGTTAACTATGTAGTGGATAGAGTTACCTGGCGTATATGCTCGTGTGAGGTAGTAGGTATCCCGTGAAATTAGTCAAGGTGCACGTTAGCTGGTTGGACACGACAATAATAAAAGAGAGAAAGAACAGAACTTACGGAAATTAAGGAACTACTAAAAAGTAGCCACACCTAAACACAACAATCTCACAGAAAAATGGTAACTGTATGGTCTGAGAGTTGTAGCTTACATGCGTTTAGCTTTAACATTTTATCAAAAATCTTCCAGATAACCCATCTTCAATAGTAAAAGAGACTGAAGTTAACCCCAACACTTCACAGGATCACTGGTGTAAGAACATATGGTACATTTGTTAAAGAAATAGTATGCTTTGACTATTATTGCTTTGTCTATATTGTTGTAATATATTGGAATACTCAGCTTTTCTTGGCTACTTCTACGCATAGACGCGCAAGTGGTGTATAATCTGTTTAAATGCTTTCACAACTTGGCCTTTGCTATTACTTTTTTTATAAAAGAAAAATAGGTATGGTAATTTGAGAATCAATTATTAGGCAAGTAAACATATCACCTAAGTACTTGCACAACATTAGAAGGATGAACAAAATAAAGCTATTCCCATAACAAGTCCAAAGATTGTCAACCAAAGACTTTTCCGTTTATAAGTCGTTTCGTTTGTAATACTTCCATTACAATAATTTGTTTCTTTTTTATTAATTTATTTCGATTTGAAATTACATTTACTATCTCTTCATGATGTAATACTTTTAACAGGTTTCTTGCTTTCGGCACCACCCAAATTGAGAACACTTCTCCACCTTGTATTTACTTACTTCAATTAACGTGATATTTATACTATTGTTAGTTGAAGTCGCTTTCTTTTAAAATTAAAAAAATAAGAATTAGTATATGCTTGGTGAATTTTATATTCTTGACCATCTTTTTTGTTTGATCTAAAACATACTAATTAGATAGAAATAAATCACATTTACATCACGAATATATATTGTATTAGTACATCCTAGCTACTATAGCCATACAATGACAAGTGTGGAAGAGCTCGAGAAACAATGCCAACCTATTAGAAAGTTGAAGAAATATGCAACATAATGGGTGATTAAAGTCTTAGTCATTCGACAGAGCTTAACAAAAGAGTACAAAAATGCAAATGGTGAAGATATTCATTGGCAACTAATATTCGTCGATGAAGAGGTACCTCTATTTAAATTTTATATTATATTCATTACTTAATATGTTGACTTCTTTTGAAAGTCTAATGATTATGAGTCTTACCACAGGGAACAAAAATACAAACAACTCTTTCCAACAAAGATGTTCATGCATGGAGCACCTCTTTTCAACTTAATCAAAGTTACTACATTATAAATGGAAAGGTAAATGGAGTTGGGCCAAACTTCTCATCTGTGCATAAGGACCTCGAAGTAGCATTCATGAACAACACAGAGGTCGTTGAGGACATAAATCAATTTAAGATTCAACAATGTTCAAATGGATTTATTTCCTTCGATGAAGCTGAAAAAATGACTAATGGGCCTTTGTTCGGTAAATTTGACTACATGTTTGTTGTGTATTACATCCATAAACAAAATATGTTTTTAATAAGACATTTTTTCTTTTAGATGTGGTTTGTATTTTACTCAAAGTAAATCACTAAATGGAGAAGGACGAAGCATAAGGCGAAAAGTAATTGTTACAAACGAAAAGATATCCTTTTTTTAACATATATAGGTATGATCGAAAAGTCATGACTTTATGGGGAGATATCTATGTCCACAACAAAAGTACTGGTCCTAACAGAGCAACCGAAACACAAAAATGGAACATGCACAAAGAACATCGTCTATAAGGAAGCTTTAGGTATGATAACCTCATATTCATATATGTCCATTGTAACACAAATAGTGAACTATTTACAAATCGTACAGTCCTAACAACATTACATTGCTTCAAATCTCAGGTTTAGAAGACACAGACACACCTATGCAAACATAATCGATTCTTCATCGACCCACACTCCTCAATGCGTTCATGTCATATTCAGGATAATTCACTGAGTTCCTCAATCCTTTCACAAAAATAGTTATATTTAACCCAATATTGTTCACACTAAGAACATTAGGAACAACAAGAAAACAGACACATGCTCTATTCTATTGTCTCTTATATTGTTTCTTTATGGTTTAAGTTTTAAGTTCCTTGTTTGTTGATATTGTTGCATTTTAATGTTTTAATATTATTATTATTCATAATTTATAGTACTTTCATGCTTCATATTAAGTTGAGACTATTTAACACAATGTACACTTTTACTACATCAATAATATTGCACACACTCATGACAAGACTGCTTTAGAAATGTCTCTCGAGAAAATGAGACAACTTAGCATGGCTCACACGTGCAACGCACGTGTCCATGACTAGTAAAATAATAAAGATGAATGACAATTTTGAAATATTAATATACAAATTTAACTTTCATATACTTGTTTTCAATTTAACTTTAAATACATTCTTTTTGAAAAAATTCTCGCCAACTAATATTTCTAGGTAGGAATAAAAAATACTCGAACAAAAAACATTGTATCACGTATCACGGTTACTTTAAATTTTTTCTCTCATTTAGTCCATCAAACGTCTCAAATTTTGTACGTGTACTAATGGGAATGTGAATACAAGAAAAAACAATTAAAATTGTTGTTTTCATCTTATAATGGGTAATTGGTTTGGGGGTTCTCTCTAAATCCTGATTTCAGAGTCGACGATGATAACGAAGAAAAAATAAAAAATTATGAAAGAACATATTGTCATTTATCTTTTATTATTTATTCTATAATGAAATAGTAATTTTAAGGTATTTATTTATTATTCTAATTATGATCATGATATAATAATTTATATTTTCATGTCAATTTTATTTTTATAATGATAAATTTAGTTGAGTGACTTTATTGATACAAAAGTCTAAGTTGAGTGATGTTATTGATACAAAAATCTAAGTTGACTGATTTTATTGATACAAAACAAAGTTCAATGACTTTGTTAGATAAATTCACAAAGTTGAGTGACATTTTAAGATATTAACTCTGAAAATGTTCAAGATAGCAATCATGGAAGTTCTGAAACTTCACCTGTTATGGATGAGCAGAGAGAAACTGTAGTTGATCCACGTGCCCCTCCTGCTCGAAGAAGGCCAACATGGATGACAGATTACGAGGTAAAAGGAATTGATCAATCCGAAGATCCTCTCACTCATTTTGCTCTTTTCATAGTGTGACCCGATAAATTTTGAAAATGCTGTCAAAGATGAAAATGGCATAAGGCATTGGATGATGAAATCGCAACAATAAAAAAATGATACATGGGAGGTTGCTGATCTACCAGAAGGACACAAAATGATTGGAGTAAAATGGGTCTACAAAAATAAACTGAAGGAAAATGGGGAGATTGACAAGTACAAGCAGAGGCGAATCTAGAATTTCAAGAAGACGGGTGCACCATTGTCAGGGACGGCTCTATCCCTTGAAGAAAAAAGGCAACTAATTTAGGCTTTCAAATTTGAGGGGCCTTATTTATTTTAGCAATAATAAATATAGGTTTTTCATAAGAAAAATATTAAATACATTTGCAAAATAAATAAATTTTATTATAAGAAAAAGTGATTAGAAGAAGTTTAAAAAAGGCTGAATGCAGAAACTCTTTTGTGAATAAAACAAAATGCAAGGTTGTGAAAATGCAGCATCTGGGAATCGATCCCTCAACCTCAAAGTGGAAAACTGACACTCAAACCAGTGAACCATCCAGTTGCTTGTGTCATGGGTTCCTTCAGTTGCTATTTGATATATTTTAAGAATTATACAAGTAATACATCGAGTTTTGTTGGATGACCACGGGTTCAAGTGACCCATTTTTTAAGCTTAAATTTGCCCTTGAGTACAAGGCGCGGTTGGTAGCGAAAGGCTACAAACAAGAATCAGGAGTGGATTGCAAAGATGTTTTTACTCCTGTTTTCAGAATTTACACGATCAGATTGGTGATTGCATTGGCTGCTCAAAATTCATGGCCCGTCTGCCAATTGGATGTGAAATCAGGCTTTCCACATGAAGACTTGCAAGAACAGGTATTTGTTGAACAACCTCCTGGGTATGTTAAGATTTGTGAAGAGCATAAAGTTTACAAATTAAAGATGGCTCTATATGGACTAAAATAAGCTCCTAGAGCTTGGTATAGTTGTATTGATGCCTATTTCAAAAGGAAGGTTCCATATGAGCATACTATTTACACAAAGTGTGAAGATGGAGGGAAAATATTGATTGTATGCTTATATGTAGATGATCTGATTTATAGGGGAAATGATAGTGTCATGTTTGAAAGGTTTAAAAGATCTATGATTCTTGAGTTTGATATGTTTGATCTTGGAAGATCACATTACTTTCTTGGCAAAGAAATAGTGCAATCAGTTGATGGTATATTTATTTCTCAATAGAAGTTTGTGTGAGAAACTTATACAGGTTTCGCATGAGCAATTGCAATCCTGTTAGATATTTGCTTGAAGCATACAAAGGATATTAGAGAGAAAAAGGTCGATAGCACTTTTTTCGAACAAATTGTGAGAAGTGTGATGTACTTGACAACAACTAAGCCAGACATCCATATGTTGTAAATCTCATTAGGAGATTTATGGAGAATCCAAAAGAATTGCATCTTCTGGCTGCAAAAAGGATCCTTCGGTACTTACAAGGTACCATGGATTTTGGATTATTCTATAAAAATGGTGAAATTGCAGATTTGATTGCGTTCTCTACTAGTGGTATGCTGGAGATGTAGATGATCGGATGAATACTTCAGGTTATGCTTTTATACTGAGTTCATGTGCTGTCTCATGGCCATCAAAGAAGCACCCAATCGTCACTTTGTCAATAACTGAAGCTGAATTTGTTGTTGCGACTGTATGTGTGTCACATGCTATTTGGCTGAGAAATATTCTTACTCAACTAAACTTCAAGCAACAAGAAGCAACAACAATTTATTGCGACAACAGTTCTGCCATAAAGTTATCCAGATATCTAGTTTTACATGGGAGAAGCAAGCATATTGATGTAAGGTTTCACTTCTTGAGTAATTGATTTTTTGTTTTGCGGAAGTGAAGACCATATGGCTAACATATTCACTAAACCCCTCAAATATGCATCATTTGTGAAGCTTAGAGAATTACTCGGAGTTCATACTTTTGTGGATCTAGCTTCAGAAAAATAAACCGAAAGTCTTCAATTTAAGAGAGGGAATGTCAAGTATTTATCAGCTGTGTTTGTTACAACTGTTAGTGGACTAAACAATTACTTTCTAGTTGTTGTTTCTCAGAGAACCGTGTTTTTTGTAGTTCCAAGCTTTTAGGTATCAATTATTGGTTCTAGTTAAGTTATTTCCTTTTCTTTAGGAGTGGGAGAAGGTGGTTTGTTGCTTGGTTTATCTATTTAAGAGTCTTGTAATTTGGTTTCATCTACAGCAAAAATATAAAGTTCTCTTTGCCTTCAATTTAATTTTCTTAACAGTTCATACTTGCTTTATCTCTGGAGCTATGTCGGCCTATGCCTACTGAGTACCACTTGTTGATACTCATACTACACTTTTGCACCTTACAGATCATAGTACGAGTTCTCACCTTGATTTGGATCTCATGCGGAGTAGCTTCTAGGATTCGAACACTATGGTGAGCTCCTAGCATTCAAAGTTGTTGATCTCCCTCTATGTTGGCTAGGACTAGTGTATATTTTTCTTTCGGACACGGTTCTATATTTATTGAATTTGAAAAGCCTTGTACTATTGTGTTTGACTAGATATTTGATTACTAACTGATGTCAGGTTTTGAGATGGTTTTGTTGTATTTTTATTTGTTTACTTCCCTTTCCCCTCCTTGTAATTGTCCCCGACCCTTTGTGTGTTCTTCCGTGTGATAGCCGTTGCTTCTGATTCCGGGCTATGAATTAGGCTTATTACTAATAACATGTGGTTGATGCCATTATACCTAAGAAATCAAATCATGCACAAGTTGATGAAAAACTAACAAAGAGCCATTTTCTCATACTTTTAAAAGCCTAAAAGGACATGTGACAAAATTAATATAAAATCTTCCATTTATAATCCTCTCCAGCCGAAATAGGCATGCTCTAGTAGGTATTAGGCAAAGGAAATTAAACAAAAATATATAACATTGTAAATCGGTCAAAAAAGTCAAATCATTAAAATTAAGTTTTAAAGTTCAAATGGTTATCGATTGAGGTTCTCTTACCCGTATGAGAAAAGTAGCGAACAAAATCTCTGAGCCGAAAATCTTTGTTACGTTATTCACTTATTTGATAAAAATGATTTTTACGATAACATATGTACGTACTGCTCCCCCAACTCCATATAGAGGGTTCCATAAAGATTTCGCAAAAAAATTGTCTGGAAGTCATATCATAAAAATATTCATGGGCTAACACAAACGAAAAACCGAAAAAATCGCTTAACTTCTGTAAATTGGCCCCGAAATGCCCAAAATTAATCTAAAATGGTGAGACTGTCTGTACTTCTCCCCCAACTCACTACAGAGGGTTCCATGAAGGTTTCACAAAAAAATAATATGAAAACCATATGACAAATATATTCACGGGCTAACACATACGAAAAATTGAGAAAATTGCCTAATTCATGTAAATTGGCCCCTAAATGTCCAAAAAATACTCTAAAATGGTTAGACTGTACGTACTACTCCCCAACTCCCTATGAAAGGTTTCATAAAGGTTTTGCATAATATTCATCCAGAAGACATATCACCAAAATATTCATAGGCTAATACACACAAAAACTATGAAAATCGTCTAATTCTTGTAAATTGGCTCCTAAATGACCAAAAATCACTCTAGAAATGTTGAGACTCTATCTACTGGTCCCTCAATTCCCTACAGAGGGTTCCATAAAAGTTTCGCTAAAAATTCATCCGAAAGCCAAATTACCAAAATATTTATGGGCTAACATGTATGAAAAACTGAGAAAATCACCTAATTCCTATAATTAACCTCAAAATACTGAAAAATCACTCTAAAAGTGGTGAGAATTTTCATTTATTTATTCACTAAATATCTCAACAAAATTAAGAATCATGTATTTGTACACAATCATATATCATATCATATATATATATATATAAGAGAACCCTAGGCTCGCTTACGTGGCGCCACAAACAAGGATTCCCTTTTAATTTATATATTTACAAAACTAGCCTTCCCCTTTCATTAAAAGTTGCGACTTTAATGAAAAGTTGCGACTTATATGAAAAGTTGTGACTTTTATGAAAAGTTGTAACTTCTATGAAGCGTTGCGACATTTATGAAAAGTTGTGTCTTTTATGAAAGGTTATGACCTTTCCGAAGGGTTGTTACTTTTCCAAAGAGTTGTGACATTTCTGATAAGGAACAATAAACATTTGTTCACACTACCCTTTGTTGTCTAGCTATAAATGTCACGCCCCGAGCCTACACCCCGGACGTGGCTGACACTCGAGAACCATTGCTGGCCCCAAGTGAATCCTTGGCCTGACTTACTTAACTCAGAGGAAGACTCTAAGCATGATTACAATGATCAAATGAACTTACTCAAATAACTTCATAATATAACTTAGAATGTTAAAAGAATTAAACATTCAACTTGGCCAAAAATGGCAACCTAAGTCTTAACATAAGATAAAATGAGAAGACTAAAGAACTAATAACTAACTGTCTATGAAGCCTCTAAAACAACTGAGATGGATGTTGAACAAACCCCACAACATCCCAATGAACTAAACTGGAAAGCAAATAAAGGAGTCCTCCGAATGCAAGGAGGCTCACCACAGACTCTGAGTACTCAAGCTGGATCAACGAGGCGCTAGATGCTGATCCTAGTTACCTGCGTCTACATCATAAGACGATGCAGGCCAACTGGCATCAATACATTGAATGTACGAGTATACGAGTTGGAATGTTAAACAATACAAAGGCTTGAAAAGATTCTAAAAGAAACACTTACCTTGGCTCTTCTCAACTCATGAATAACTAAACTCAAAATAAAGCAATGAACACATGCAATATATGAAAAGCTTTGCAAAACAGTAAAAGCAATTTAGTTCATTAAATAAATGCAATAACAAACTCAACTTTACTCATATAATAAAGTAATATAGTTTCTGTGGGAGATTCTCTAAACGACAGCCACCACTATGAGCCTAAGTGGTGATACATCATCTTGCCCACGCTGCCAGAACGGTCCTATACTTTTCCGTCATATAGAACGCTTGACTTAAGTGGATCCACTAGTCTATGCTAAAAGCATCTTAAGAAGTCATCTATAAAGTATGATCCTTTACTACCCATGATGACTACATGGTTTATGGAGACTTGAGTTAATATGAACTCGCATCCCCATATCGGTGCTCAATACTTCTCCCAAAATATACTTAGCTCATAAGATTAAAATCAAAACTTCTTTCTTTGGTTTAAGATAATTACTCAAAAACTTAGCTTAAAAGCTCTCTTGGAATCAATGTTCCCTTTTCTTGTTCAAATGAGAAAACATTTATAAACTCTTTGGGAATACTTAGTTCCCTAATAGCTTTTTATGAGAAATGAACTCATTTCTTTACTCTTTAGTTAACTTGAAACTTGAGTCTTAAAACAAAGTTAAAACGTTTGTTAAAGACTTTTGAAAACTTTAAAACTTTGCTTGGCTTGCTTCTTAGCTTCTAGACTTAACTCTTAACTTCTCTCGGCTTTGATCCTAACTTTCCTTGAATTGGATTATGGATTCAAGGTTCATGATCTCACGTTTATGTATGATTTCATGATATTTAAATGTACCTTAGAGTGTTGGAATCAACTTAGAAACATAGGTACATTGCTAAGGAACAAGTACTAAAAGGTGGGGAACAAATGGGGAGAACTGGCGTCCCTGTCGCTCTGAGAGGCGCGGGGCGCCAGCCCTCAAACCTCAGAGGACCTGCTGGGGCGCGCTGGCTGGCGTGTCACCCCAAGGGGTGAACATCAGAGCCCCTTTTGGGGCGCGCTGGCTGGCGCGACGCCCCACCCTTTCCCCAGGTGAACCCCGACTTTTCTCCTTTGTTTTTCATCTCTAAACCTTCCCAACTTCCATGGTTCTTTCCCCAAACACTTAGGATCAATAGTACCCTCAACATACTACAGATTTAACTCGAAAATTCACCTGGAAACACTAATCAAATCAACAAGGGACTTCAAAAACACAACCATCAAGAACTCAACGAATTTTCAACAATGTTCTTCAAGAACTCACTTTCTTTGCATTCAAACAACTTAAATTCGCTGAATTGAAACAAGATTGACGTGTGGGTGAACTAACCCAACACTATGTGATCTCACATACCTTATAGGGATCACCCCCGATGAATTCCACAAGCCAAGCTTCGACGATCTTGAACGTTCTTGCTTCCTCTTCTCCTTTCTCCTCTTTTCTCTTTTCTCCAAGCCCTAGCTTGAAATTCTAAATTTCTAAACTGACCAAAATCTGGGTTAACCCCAATAAATCCTCTAAAAACGAATTAGAGTAATTAGGTAAGAAAAAGACTAAATTACCCTTCCAAACCCGGATTGGACTTTCCTTAATCCAACAACCCAACTTCTGAAGGGCATAACTTACTCATACGAACTCGGAATCGCGCAAACTCGGCGGCGTTGGAAAGATCATTACAAGAGATTTCCAACCATATCTGGAATTGCACCTAGTTCATCCTGATCTAGGATTTATGGTCGCTTGAAGTTGACCAAAAACTCACTTTTTCTAACTTAACCAAATTTTCCACATTTTAATTCTTTCCAAAAACGACTATTTCCAATTATAGGCTTCTTCTTAGTTATTTCAAATTGCGAGATGTTACATTATCTCCCCCTTGGGAACATTTGTCCTCGAATGAGATTACTCTTACTAGTCTAAGGGTGGTAACATCAAGTTCAAACACCCATCAAGCAAATGCAACAAACAACATGCTCACTCATGATTTAATGAGTACTAAGAAGAGAATTAGTACTTTGGTCTGCACTTTCTCCGGATTCAAAGAGATGTGGATATCTATTCTTCATATCCTCTTCAGCTTCCCATGGAGCTTCTTCAACAAATTGGTTCCTCTAAAGGACTTTGACTGACGCAAACTCTTTTGTCCTTAAATTGCGAACTTGGCGATCTAGAATCTGGACCGGAATCTCCTCATAAGATAAGTTATCCTTGATCTCAATATCTTCAGTTGGTACGATCAATGAAGGATCGCCCATGCACTTCTTCAACATGGAGATGTGAAACACAGGATGAACCGCTGCTAGCTCTTGTGGTAGCTCCAACTCATAAGCTACATTGCCCATCCTTTTGGATATTCGATAAGGCCCAATGTACCGGGGACTAAGTTTCCCCTTTTTACCAAACCTCATAACACCCTTCATGGGTGAAACCTTTAGATATACCCAATCATCTACTTCAAACTCTAACGCCTTTCTTCTAACATCAGTGTAGGATTTCTGACGACTCTGTGCCATTTTCAATCTCTTTTGAATCACTTTCACCTTCTCCATAGCTTGATGGACTAAATCTGGTCCTATCAACCCGATTTCACCAACTTCAAACCATCCAATAGGATATCTGCATATTCTCCCATAAAGAGCTTCATATGGAGCCATTTGGATGCTAGAGTGGTAACTATTGTTGTAAGCAAATTCAATAAGGGGTAGGTGATCATCCCAATTACCTTTGAAATCTATCACACAGGCCCTCAACATATCTTCTAACGTCTGAATGGTACGCTCTGCTTGCCCATCTGTCTGAGGATGAAAGGCAGTACTCAAGTTCACCTTTGAACCCAAGCCTTTTTGGAATGACTTCCAAAACTGTGCAGTAAATTGCGCACCTCTATCTGAAATAATGGAGACCGGAACCCCATGAATTGTTACCACCTCTTGAATATAAAGCTTAGCATAATCTTCTACTGAGTTGGTAGTCTTTACTGGCAAAAAGTGGGCTGATTTCGTCATTCTATCGACAATCACCCAAATAGAAAAATCATGTTGTCTGCGAGACCTTGGCAAGCTTGTGATGAAATCCATATTGATCATCTCCCACTTTCATTTCGGAAGTTCTATATTTTGAGCCAAACCACCGGGCCTTTGGTGCTCTACTTTCACTTGTTGGCAATTTGGACACTTATCAACAAATTCAGCAATGCCCTTCTTCATGCCATTCCACCAATACACTTCTTTCAAATCATGATACATCTTGGTGGAACCCGGATGAATGGAATATCTGGAGCTATGAGCTTCCTCCATGATTCTCTCTTGGAGTCCATCCACCATAGGTACGCACAATCTACCTTGATATCTCAATACACCATCTCCCCCTTGTTCAGAAGCTAATACTCTTTGCTTATGAACATTTGCTTTTAAGTCTAGCAAAATTGGGTCTTGGTCTTGCTTCTCTTCCACTTCTGACACTAGTGATGACTCAGCCCCATTCGTCACCACTATTTCTCCTTCTGTGGAATTCATAAGTCTGACTCCCAGGCGTGCAAGTCTGTGCACATCGTTTGCTAACTCTCTCTTTTCTCCCTCAAAATGGGCGGTACTACCCATAGATAACCTGTTTAAGGCATCAACAAAAACATTAGCCTTACCTGGGTGGTAAAGAACACTCATGTCATAATCCTTGAGTAATTCTAACCACCTCCTCTGTCTGAGATTAAGCTCTTTCTGAGTGAACACATATTGAAGACTCTTGTAATCAGTGAATTCATCAACATGAACACCATACAAATAATGACACCATATCTTCAAAGCAAATACTACAACAGCCAACTCTAAGTCATGGGTTGAGTAGTTCTTCTCATGAACTTTCAACTGTCTAGAGGCATAAGCTATGACTTTGCCATGCTGCATTAACACACAACCCAAACCAACTCTAGATGCATCACAATACACCACAAAACCTTGAATACCTTCTGGTAAGGTCAAAACTAGGGCAGTAGTCAACCTCTTTTTCAATTCCTAAAAGTTTTTCTCACAAGCCTCAGACCATTGAAACTTAACGGTCTTTTGAGTCAACTTGGTCAAAGGGGATGAGATAGACGAGAACCCCTCCACAAACCTTCTATAAAAGCCAGCCAAACCCAAGAAACTCCTAATATCAGTTGGAGATGTGGGTCTAGGCCAACTCTGCACTGCCTCTATCTTCTGAGTATCAACTCTAATCCCATCACTGGAAACTATGTGGCCCAAGAATGCCACAGACTCAAGCCAAAACTTACATTCCGAGAACTTAGCATACAACTCCTTATCTTTCAAAGTCTGAAGAACTATTCTAAGATGGCTAGCATGATCTTCTTCATTCCTTGAATAGATTAGTATGTCATCAATGAAGACGATAACAAAAATATCTAAATAAGGTTTGAAGACTCTGTTCATAAGGTCCATGAACGCTGCTGGCGCATTAGTTAAATCGAACAACATGGCCAGAAACTCATAATGACCATAACGGGTCCTAAATGTTGTCTTGGGAATATCACACTCCCTTACTTTCAACTGATGGTAGCCAGATCTGAGGTCTATCTTAGAAAAATAAGAAGCACCCTGAAGTTGATCGAAAAGATCATCAATTCTTGGAAGAGGATACTTGTTCTTGATGGTAACCTTGTTCAATTGGCGGTAATCTATACACATCCTAAGGGAACCGTCTTTCTTTCTCACAAATAAGACTGGAGCACCCCATGGTGAGACACTTGGTCGAATAAACCCTTTCTCTAAAAGATCTTTCAATTGCTCTTTAAGCTCTTTCAACTCTGCTGGTGCCATTCTATATGGCGGAATAGAGATAGGACGAGTATCTGGAAGAACATCTATACCGAAGTATATCTCTCTCTAAGGAGGGACTCCGGGTAGATCATCAGGAAAGATTTCTGGAAACTCTTTTACTATAGGAACTGACTGAATAGGAGGTATCTCAACAGTAGAGTCATTAACTCGGACTAAGTGATAGACACACCCCTTGGAAACTAACTTTCTTGCCTTAAGGTACGAAATGAAATGACCCTTAGACACTGCTGAACTACTTTTCCACTCTAAGACTGGCTCATTTGGAATCTGATACTTGACAACGCGAGTTCTACAATCTATTGATGCATAGCAGGCATGAAGCCAGTCCATACCTAGAATGACATCGAAATCTACCATGTCTAACTCAACTAAATCAGCCATGGTGCCTTTGTGACTGATGGAAATGACACAATCACAATAAACTCACTCAGCTAGAATAGACTCCCCAACAGGTGTAAAAACACCGAAGGGTTCACAAAGTTTCTCAGAGATAACATCAAAATTATTTGCAACATAAGGGGTTACAAAAGATAAACTTGCTCATGGGTCTAGCAAAGCATAAACATCAAAAGCAAAGACTTTGATCAAACTAGTGACAACATCTGGAGAGTTCTCTTGCTCTTGGCGACTGGTTATTGCATAGAGGCGGTTTGCTCCTCCACTAGTACCGTATGTAACTCCTCTAGGTGCAGCCGTATCTGGTGGAGCAACTAATGAAAACTGGGCTTTATTGCCCAGATTGCCACTACCTTGCCTGTTCTTAGGGCACTCTTTCAAGAAGTGTCCCTCTTGTCCACACTTGAAACAACCTGTCAAGCCATCACGACACTTAACTGGGTAGGATCTCCCATACTTAGCATATGCAGGAGCCCAACTACCTCATTGTGCCACACTACCTTGGGACTGTGCTGGTTTAGCTCTGAAGTTCTGCGAATTCTGACCATGATATTCGCCTTTGTTTCGAGGTGCAGGTGCACTAGCGGATGATGGAGCAGGTCCCTTTTTCTTCTACTGAAAATACGGACGATTCACATTACCCTTCTGCTGCCCAGACTCATTTCTTGTCTTCGCTTTCTTATTTCTGAACTCTTCCCTGTCTCTCAGCTTCTCTTCCTCAACCTGCTGCACATAAACCATCCACCTCGAAATGTCCATGTCCCCAATAAGCATTGCTGCCCGGCCCTCCTTGCTTGATAGACGGCCCAACCCAGCAACAAACAAACGTATCCTACTCCTCATGTCAGCAACTATTTCAAGATCATAGCGATACAGTTGGGTGAGCTTCAACCCATACTCATGCACACTCAAATAATCTTGCTTAAGTGTGAGGAACTCACGTACCTTGGCCTCTTTCAGTTCCCGGGGAAGAAAACGCCCCAAGAAAGCCTCTTCAAAACATGCCCAACTCATAGGTGGTGTATCATCGGCTCTACCCCCTTTCCATTGATCAAACCAAGTCCTAGCAACATTCTTCATCTGATATGCAACTAGCTCAACTCTCACAGTATCAGCAACATGCATCACCTCAAACACCTTTTTCAGTTCCTCAATGAAGTTCTCTAGATCCTCAATAATGCTTGAACCAGTGAAACTTGGAGGATTCATCCTCAAGAACTCACGAATCCTTGAAGTGTCAGCCTCTTCTTGCCGAGCTTCTCTCTGCTGCCCAGCTTGGTTGGTCAGAACTTGAGTGAGCATCCTGATAGCCTCTCTGAACTCAACATTAGTGACTTCTCCTTGAGGTTGCACCTCAGGTGCATTGGGTAACTCTTGTTCCTCAACATTGCGTCTCGCAGGAAGACCTTTGACAGCTCTTCGTGGAGGCATGATTATCTGAAACACGCGTAAGCATAAATTAGAGGGAAACTTTTAGAGATTAAACTTTAATGCACGAAATGAGTGTGAAAGAAATGAAGAAATTCCTAACTGTTGCAGCCTCCTAATTATAGATGTGGCGCGCTTCACACCGATAACTAGAACTATACAGACACGGCTTTATAGACTCCCTAGGACTCTTGAACAATGTGCTCTGATACCAAGTTTGTCACGCCCCGAGCCTACACCCTGAACGTGGCTGGCACTCGAGAACCATTGCTGGCCGCAAGCGAACCCTTTGCCTGGCTTACTTAACTCAGCTAAGACTCTAAGCAATATTACAATGATCAAATGAACTTACTCAAATAACTTCATAATATAACTTCGAATGTTAAAATAATTAAACATTCAACATGGCAAAAAATGGCAACCTAGGTCTTAACATAAGATAAAATAAGAAGACTAAAGAACTAATGACTAGCTATCTATGAAACCTATAAAACAACAGAGATGGATGTTGGGCCAAACCCCACAACATCCCAATGGACTAAACTGGAAAGCAAATAAAGGAGTCCTCCGAATGCAAAGAGGCTTACCACAGACTCTGATTACTCAAGCTGGATCAACAAGGCGCTGGATGTTGATCCTGGTTACCTGCGTCTACATCATAATACGATGTAGGCCAACTAGCATCAGTACATTGAATGTACGAGTATGCGATTTGGAATGCTAAACAATTCAAAGGCTTGAAAAGATTCTGAAAGAAACACTTACCTTGGCTCTTCTCAACTCATGAATAACTCAACTCAAAATAAAGCAATGAACACATGCAATATATAGAAAGCCTTGCAAAACAGTAAAAGCAACTTAGTTCGTAAAAGAAATTCAATAACAAACTCAACTTTACTCTTATAATAAAGTAATATAGTTTATGTGGGAGATTCTCTAACCGACAACCACCACTATGAGCCTAAGTGGTGATAAAACGTCTTGCCCACGCTGCCAGAACTAACCTATACTTTGCTGTCATGTAGAATGCTTAACTTAGTGGATCCACTAGTCTATGCTAAAAGCATCTTAAGGAGTCATCTAAAAAGTGTGATCCTTTACTACCCATGATGACTACATGGTTTATGGAGACTTGAGTTAATATGAACTCGCATCCCCATATCGGTGCTCAATACTACTCCCAAAATATACTTAGCTCATAAGATTAAAATCAAAACTTCTTTCTTTGATTTGAGATAATTACTCAAAAACTTAGCCTAAAAGCTCTCTTGGAATTGATGTTCCCTTTTCTTGTTCAAATGAGAAGACATTTATAAACTCTTTGGGAATACTTAGTTCCCTAATAACTCTTTATGAGAAATGAACTCAACTCTTTACTCTTTTCTTAACTTGAAACTTAAGTCTTAAAGCAAATTTAAAACATTTGTAAAAGACTTTTGAAAACTTTAAAAACTTTGCTTGACTTACTTCTTAGCTTCTAGACTTCACTCGTAACTTCTCTTGGCTTTGATCTTAACTTTCCTTGAATTGGATTATGGATTCAAGGTTCATGATCTAACGTTTATGGATGATTTCATGATGTTTAAATGTACCTTAGAGTGTTGAAATCAACTTAGAAACATAGGTACATTGCTAAGGAACAAGTACTAAAAGATGGGGAACGAATGTGGAGAACTGGCGTCCCTGGCGCCATCCCTCAAAGAGGACCTGTTGGGGAGCGCTGGATGGCGCGTTGCCCCAAGGGGTGAACTTCAGAGCCCCTTTTGGGGAGCGCTGGCTGGCGCGACTCCCCACCCTTTCCCCAAGTGAACCCTGACTTTTCTCCTTCGTTTTTTATCTCTAAACCCTCCCAACTTCCATGGTTCTTTCCCCAACCACTTAGGATCAATAGTACCCTCAACATACTACATATATAACTCGAAAATTTACCCAGAAACATGAATCAAATCAATAAGGGACTTCAACAACACAACCATCAAGAACTCAACGAATTTTTAACAATGTTCTTCAAGAACTCACTTTCTTTGCATTCAAACAACTTAAATTCGCTGAATTGAAACAAGATTGGCGTGTGGGTGAACTAACCCAACACTATGTGATCTCACATACCTTGTACGGATCACCCTCGACGAATTCCACAAGCCAAGCTTCGACGATCTTGAACGGTTTTGCTTTATCTTCTCCTTTCTCTTCTTTTCTCTTTTCTCCAAGCCCTAGCGTGAAATTCTAAATTTTCTAAACTGACCAAAATCTGTTTTACCCCAATAAATCCCCTAAAAATGAATTAGAGTAATTAGGTAAGGAAAAGACTAAATTACACTTCCAAACCTGGATTGGACTTTCCTTAATCCAACACCGCAACTTCCAAATGGCATAACTTACTCATACGAACTCAATTCGCGCAAACTCGACGGCGTTGGATAGATCATTCCAAGAGCTTTCCGACCATATCTGGAATTGCACCTAGCTCAGGAGCTAGGAGTTATGGTCGCTTGAAGTTGACCAAAAACTCACTTTTTCTAACTTAACCAAATTTTCCACATTTTAATTCTTTCCAAAAACGACTATATCCAATTATAAGCTTCTTCTTTGTTATTTCAAATTGTGAGATGTTACAATAAATAGAGGGATTTCCTCTCATTTTAAAACAACAAAAAAATAGAATTTCTTCTTCTATACAATTAAATATTTCTGTACAATTTTTTCCTTTCTGTTTCATCCTATTGTTACAGATCCTAGTATTTTTTTACAGTAATTAATTTATTCTTATGCTATTAATTGTTGTTTTGAGTACATGTTTTAAACTTTGTTGTTTATGTTTCTGCAAATTATTGTTGAAGTATTTGTTAGTACAGATTAAACAACACACGTTAATTGAGTATTCACGCAAGTTTTCTCTACTGAAATTATTGAAGGTACAGTAAAAAAAATTCCTTAAAGATCTATAATATTATCTCTTGAAGATAAAATTCAAATTTGTTATGCCATTGTAAGGACATAAAGACCTTAAAAACTTTATCACACCTTGATGTGCGAAGTGAACCAGGAAAAGAAGACAAGAATTAATAAACTTTTGACATGGGTTCAAGGATGTGCCGGATGACCTATAGAGGAATATGACTAGATTGGAGCCTCTTTTAATCACAAAGACATAGATAACTACACAATAAATTAATTGTTCATATTCAATATGAAGTACGAACAGATTCTCAAGTTTACTGCAAGTTGTAAAAACTTTCTTGAAGTAATAGATGTGTTTCTCAACACTGTAATTGGAATAGAGGTGTAGTTTTAAATTGAACTTCATCACTCTGGTATGTTGATTTTTAGAAAACACCAACAAACAGAATAATTTGTGTAATCTTTTTCCCTTTAAAGTATATATAATAAGTTGAATTGTTGCCCAATATGATACATTCTCCCTTTATTTTTTTATTTTAATAATTACTTATGATACATTTAAATGAGATCTTTGAAATGATATATGTAAAGTAAAAGGTAGAGCTGAACTTTCTACACGTTAGAATTAGAATATTTGTTCATTTTTTTCATCCTTTTAAAATTTATTTAGCCCTTCACCAATAATTTTTTATTTATTAGAAAATTAAATATCTCCAGTATGGTTGATGTTCATTTGAATCCCCAAAAATATCAAGTAATAACACTTCCTGGGAAACAAGATAGATTAAAAAATCAAATTAGAGATGATTGATTGAAGGATAACTGATAAGATATTATAATTATCATTTTCCTTTACATTATTAATGTTTGTTATATGTAATCTTGTATGCAAGATAATATAGTGTTTTAGTTTTAATAAAACAACCTTCCCGTTTCTTGAAAAGTTGTGATATTTATGAAAAGTTGTGACTTTTATGAAAAGTTGCGACTTTAATGAAAAGTTGCGACTTTTATGAAAAGTTGCGACTTTTATGAAAAGTTGCGACTTTAATAAAGAGTTGCGACGACTTTTATGAAAAGTTTTGCGACTTTTATGAAAAGTTTTGACTTTTATGAAAAGTTGCGACTTTAATAAAGAATTGCGGCTTTTATGAAAAGTTGTGACTTTTATGAAAAGTTCTGACCTTTCTGAAGGGTTGCAACTTTTCCAAATAGTTGTAACCTTTCCGATAAGGCACAATAAACATTTGTTCACACTACCATTTGTTGTCTATAAATAGAGGGATTTCCTCTCATTTTAAAACAACAAAAATTCTGAACCTCTTCTTCTTCTTCACAATTACATATTTGTGTACATTACTCATGTTGAGTGGCTCAGTGAAACCATTGCTTATGTTACAGATCTTGGTATGTATTTTTACAGTCATTAATTTATGCTTATGTTATTAAGGATAAATGATATGATGTAATAATTTTCATTTTCCTTTACATTATTAATTTTTTATGTAAGATAATATAGTGTTTTAGTTTTAGTGACTGATAGGTTTTAAGTATTATTTTATATATTCTGTGATATTAAATTCTCATGCGAAGCGCGGGTTATTTCACTAGTATTTAACATAATCAAATATAAGTTGAGATTACAGAAGGTTACATTATTATTAGAGAATACACATTGACTTTGAAATGACACCAACAATAGATTATTAATTATTAGAAGATCTGAAAAGTAAATAAATGAAATTTAAATAATTTTTTTTGAGGTTTTAAAACCATTTTATTTTATATATTTGATCTTCGTTTAACGATATACTAATATTTTAGGATAAAGACCTTCATTTTAACCTCGTGGAGGAAGAGAGGTTGTTTCAAAAAGATCCTCGATTCAGATGCAACAATTCTAGATATAAAGAAGACAATATATCTAGCCTCAAGGAAACAGTGCAAAGTCTACCAGAAGAAAGCAACAACTACAATAATATAGTGCAATAACCAAGACATGATACACAATATACTAGGATAGAAAATTTAAATCAATAATGATGAATATAAAAAAAATAAGAACTACAATAAAATAACTAGTACAATGTCAAACACCAACCACCCTAATGAAAGAAATACTACACTACCTGGTAACCTTCTACCCTAAGACGTGTCCTCCACACCCTCCAATCTAAAGTCATTTCTTTTGTAATTTGAAGCTGAGCAATATCTTGTTTTATGACCATGATGCTCAAATGATAACATAATGTATTTCTATCATCTTCTATGACTCTTTTATTATTGGCTATATAAAATCGAATAGATCAAACTAAATAAATCAAAATTTTTAAATTTAAATTATTCCAAATTGGATTTATTAGGTTTATTTTAGTAACAATCTAAGTACTTTAAAATCATAGCAAATGTGTGATTTTTTCCATTCTTTTAAAATTGTTTCTATTTTAAAATGTGTTGACAAATGAGATAATGTAATTTAAAAATTAGCTAATTAGCTAAGAATGAGTTAATTTTACTATTCAGTTCTTTTTCGTTTTCAGAGGATAATTAGATTGTGCCCTCTTAAAGGAATAGTATTGTTAATCCATTTTACAGTAAAGGATCTTGAATATATTAAGTGGACGCTTTGGTGACATAAAAATAATGAAACTTAGAAGAAAAAAATACTACTCCCTCCATCTCATTTTATGTAGTGCCATTTGTCTTAGCACGATATTTAAGGAAAAGATGGAAATTTTTGAAACTTGTGATTTAAAAAATCCTTTAGATATTTATCTGACATTAAGTAATTTCATTAAGAGTGAAAGGGGAATTATAAAGTTTAATTATTTCTAATTATTGTAAGGTGACATTCTTTTTGGGATGAACTAAATAGGAAAGGGTGACATATAAATCGGAGAGATGGACCATTTGTTTTCAAGTTGAAAATAATATTTCAAATTTTGAGTTGTGTTTAGACATTAACATAAATTGGAATTATTTTTTGAATTTTTTCAGTGATTTGAAGTCAAAATGTGAAAATAAAATTTTGGACTTTTTTCAAATTTAGAAAGCGATAAATTCTGAAAAATTGTCAAAGTTCTATGTCTATACAATTTTTGAACAAAAGCTAGGAAAAGAGGTAAAAATTATTTATGGTTGAATGGACACTTGCTCTTATTCTATGAGCATAACAAAGTTCTACACTAACTGTTTACTCCAAGTCAATGAATGCATTACATTATATGACATACCTTAACTTATACTTTTATATATAACCATAATTATGTAATACATTGTTGTATATTGGATCTTATAAAAGGTTCTGGTCCTCTGAATGTTTGTCTTATAGGACACCAATAGAGTATAGTTATAAGGCTGCAAAAACTGTAGTGGTTGATGGGCACTGCAATAGAGGCGCTGAGAGGACATCAAACGTTGACCAAAGAACAAGGATGGAAATTCGAAGGGTTGTTGGACTTGTGGTGGTCCTCATTTGGCTAAGTCTTGTCCAAACCGAGAAAGGGTGAACGCTTTGCTTGCTGGAAAATTGAATCAGGATGAAGAGGAGGAAGAAGTCGTGGCTACTATGGTGAATCCGTTAGGTTATCTTTCAATCATATTACATTGGTTAATAATGTTGAGGGGACATCTAAGACTTCAAATCCACATGCTTCAATGATTCATATAGAACTGAAAATTAAGGAAAAATGTGTGATGGCTATGGCTGATACAGGGGCAACTCATACGTTTATTGACGTTAATATTGCTACAAAATCGGGGCTTAAGTTGACTAAAAGCCCTTCCTACGTCAAAACAGTTAACGCTAAGGCACAAGTCATCGTGGGCATGGCTTATGGGGTGTCTATGTCGACTGAGAATTGGGTGGGAAAACATAACTTGATGGTAATGCCATTAGGAGATTTTGAGATCATACTTGGTATTGATTTTCTGAGAAAATTCCAGTTTGTTCCTTTTCCACACTTAGATGAGATGATGATTATGAGTGAGGGCAATGTTAGGTTTGTGAAGGGTGTTTATGCGTTTGGGAAGGTCAACAAAATTGCAAAGAAGAAAGACAAGGGGATGTTGATGTCTCTTATGTCAATCGACACAGGATTGAAGAAAGGTGATGAAACTATACTTGTTGCCTTAGTCGAATTGAAGCATGATGTTACGGTAGAGGTGCCTGATTGTGTGGCTGTGTTGCTGAAACAATATGATGTTGTGATGCCACCTGAATTGCCAAAGAAGCTGCCGCCAAGGAGGAATATTGATCATAAGATTGAGTTGCTGCCAGGTACAGTTGCTCCTGCACAAGCTCCTTATCGTATGGCTCCTAAGGAGTTGGCTGAGTTACATAAACAGTTGAACGATTTGTTGGATGCTGGATTGATTCAACCATCTAAGGCTCCCTATGGTGCACCTGTTTTATTCCAAAAGAAGCTGGATGGGAAGATGAGAATGTGTGTAGACTATAAGGCGCTGAACAAGACAACTGTAAAGAACAAGTATATATCTGGTTCTATTGGTGCAGGATTTGATGGACAAGTTGAGCAAGGCATGTTGGTTCACTAAGCCAGATCGTAGGGCAGGCTACTGGAAAGTTATAATAGCTGAAGGCGATGAGCCTAAGACTACTTGTGTAACTAAATATGGCTCTTATGAATTTCTTGTAATGCCGTTTGGGCTAACCAATGCTCCGGCTATCTTTTGCAAATTAATGAATAGTGTGTTGTTTGACTATCTTGATGATTTCGTGGTTGTCTATCTTAATGATATTGTTATCTATAGTCGAACATTGGATGAACATGTTAATCACCTAAGTATGGTTCTGACTCAATTGAGGAAATATATGCTTTATGTTAAGATGGAAAAGTATGAATTTGCTCAACAAGAGATAAAATTTTAGGGGCATCTTGTTAGTAAAAATTAAACCATGTTCGAATGGATCCTAAGAAAGTGCAGGCCATTGTTGATTGGCAAGCACCTCGCAGTGTGAAGGATTTGAGATCTTTTCTTGGGTTAGCTAACTATTATAGAAAGTTAATTGCTGGTTATTCGAAAAGGGCAGCTAGCGGCTTTGACTGATTTATTGAAGAAGGATGTTAAGTGGGTGTGGTCTGTACGATGTCAAGAAGTTTTTCAAAACTTGAAGGAAGCTATTGCGTCTGATCCTATACTTAAGATGCTTGATTTTGAGTTACCATTTGAGGTACATACTCATGCGTCTGATAAAGCGATTGTACATTGCTTGCAGGTTTGGAGAGTCTATCTGCTGGGAACTCGATTTGTGGTACGGACTGACAATGTTGCTAATACATTCTTCAAGACGGAGAAAAAGTTGAGTCCAAAATAGGCAAGGTGGCAAGAATTTATGGTTGAGTATGACTTCATGTGGGAGCATAAGCCGGGGAAACACAACCAAGTCGCTGATGCATTGAGTTGAAATGGGGTATTTGCTGTTGTATATTCAATTTCGAAACTTGAAACTGATTTCCTTGAAAGAATCAGATTGTGTGTTGTGAACGACTCATTATATGCTAAGTGGATGGGTCAAGTGCAAGATGGGACAATGAAATGGTATTAGATCGAGGACGATCTACTTCATTTTAAAGGGGGAGAATCGTTGTACCAACTGGTTGTGGACTGCGCAAAGACTTGATGAAGCGCATGATACTACTTGGTCTAGTCATCCGGGTGTTGCGAGGATGCTAGCTTTGTTGTCCCATGTTTATTTCTGGCCAAAGATGGAAGATGATATAGAGGTGTACGTGTGATGTGTCCACAAATTGGACTCATTTAGGGCTTTATTCTAATAGAAATAGTGTCCTAAAATGCTTGTTTGGTCTCAATATCTGATGAAACCTCTTAAGTTTCAGGTATTTGAAGTTTTAGTGGAACCATGGACGCATGGCGCAAAGAGGAACAAAAAGGCTGAAAAGAACGAAGAAGCTGAAGCTTGAGCTCCGCCAAGAACACTTGGCGAATAGCCAAAGGGACATATTCCGCCCTATGTTCCAGTACGCAAAGCCTTGAAGGAAGAGGATGAAAAAGGCGATGAAAGGAAGCAGTCGGCGCTTCGCCGAATAATTCCGCGAAGCAGTACTATACCGCCCAATGGTCCAGAACGTGAAGATGCTGAAGGCAAACATGAAACGGCGATGAAACAAAAGAAGGGCGAGTCGCCAAGTCAGTCGGCAGACTCGATTAACCTCGCCGAACTATCTTCCAACACAAATTTCTGATGGCTATAAAATACTAAACTCTTTATTATTTTAGAGAGAGTCGAACCATTATTATTTTTGCACAATAGAATAATACTTTTAAGATATTTTTCTCTCAAATTTGGGGAGGGTTTTTGGGAGACTTGAAGAAAGAAGTATTTCATCTTCCCCAAGTTGGAAGTTAGTCTTCTCCATTCTTCTTCCTTTTCTTATATCAAGGTTTAATTTCTTATACCCATTTGATTTTAGTATCATGTTAGGTGTATTTTGTTATTTCTTGATGTGTGGCTAAAACCCCTATTCTTGGGGTGTGATTTAGCAAGTATGGGTTGATATTATTGTTGGGTTTTGCTTGTTGATAGGTTAGCTGTATTTGAATGGTGATTTCACCTAGTGGTTGTGGTTTAACCTAATGGGTTTGTAGTTGCAAATACAAAACCACCCATGTGTTTTCGGCTTGCCCGAGAGGAAGGTCGCGAAACTAAGACCACTAGACTGATGGCCTAAGGAGTGGGTCGACATGAGGTTCAGCTCGAGAGAGTGAGCCCTAGTCCCATATCCTAACACTCAACTCGAGAGAGTAAGTGGGGTAAGGCGTAGGCTGGTCTTCATGCGGCCAATGGATGTCCGAGAGGAACCCATTTGAAACGGGGTAAGTTGCCCGAGAGGGAACCTATATCCATCTAAAGCTTAGCCTAGTCACTATTATCTTACAAATTTCCTATTGAAAGCATGTACCCAACGATTTATCTCAACTTGTATTGCGATCACACCCCAAGAACATTTCCCCATACTTGATTTTCTTGTTAATTTTTGCTATCTTTAACTATTTGTGACAAAACCCCCATTTGATATTTGACACTTTCATGTCACCCCCTTTAATTTACCATGTTTCTATTCGTTAATATCTTTAGCTACGACTAATTAGAGCTAAATTTTATTTTTCTATTAATTCTCAAAACCACTCCCTTGGGACGACTCAACCCTCGGTTGGGTTATTATTGCACAATCGTAGACACTTGAACTGGAAGCTATGTCATTGATTACGGCAAACATCAAAATGGCGCCGCTGCAGGGGACTGGTGTTATTTGAGAATTTTTAGTTTAATAGAATTGTTGTTCTTATTAGTAGTAGTTTACTCACCTAATTGTTAGTTTTGTTTTGTTATTTGCTCAAACATTTCAGAAAACATGAGTGTTAGCGGTAGTAACGGGAGCCAGGTGGGCCATCAGGATGACATCGACAAACTCTATGATGTCCAAGAACCCAATATCAATGATTCGTAGCTCATGGGAGGTGTTGGAGCTATCCGTCTACCTCCAGCAGAGGGAAACACAGTATTCCACATAACAAAGCACCATGTTGCAACTTTTGCAACTAAAGGGACTTTTTAGCGGATTAGCTCATGAGGACCCACACGAGCATCTTCGAAACTTCATCGATGTGTGTAGACCATTCTTGTTCAAAAACATCTCTCAGGAGTCAGTTCGATTGAGGCTATTTCTTTTTTTATTAATGGGTGAGGCGTGCAAGTGGTTAGCCGAGTTGCCACGTAACTCAATCACTTCATGGGAGGAGTTGGTGACTGCATTCAATGTGCGATTTTTCCCTCCCTCAAAGATGATGACTATCCGGGATAGCATCCAAAGCTTCAAGCGTCTGAATGGAGAACCTCTGCACGAAACTTGGCTCTGATTTAAAAAACGGGTGCAACAATGCCCAACCCATGGCCTTCCTGACAATGTGCTCCTTCAATACTTCTACCAGAGTCTAAACTCAGTAAACAAGGGTGTCGCTGATCAACTCTCACCCAGAGGCTTAATGCAACAACCATACGCAGTAGCAGCCCAACTTTTGGATGGCATGACAACCATCAACAAAGCATGGTACACTCACGAGGATCAAGTCTCCCCTGTCACCATCCAGCAATCTAAGCAGATTGAAAAGGACCATGAGAGAGAACAAAACATGGCCAAGATCATGACGCAACTTGATATTTTATCCAAAAATGTCATAGGGGCTGGTGCCCGTGGTGTCAACGTTGTAGGGATCGAAGGTGTGAACCCTGAGGAAATGAAGTTTGAATTCATGTATGACGAAGAGGTAAATTTTCTAGCTAACCAAGGCGGGGGCTATCGTTCAAACTACCCAAGGCAAGGTGGTAATCAAGGTTGGGCTAGAGACAAATGATGGAAAGATCGAGATCATGAATGGGTGGACCGGAATCCAAATTGGATGGATGGAAAAAAAGACAGATATGTGCCTCCTCACAGCGACAAAAACCCAAGGATACGGAAGGTGGTAGATCCGAGGATATGCTCTCACGTATCCTAAACAAAGTGGAAGGGTCAGACAAAATGCTAAAAGGCATGAAAGAAGATGTGTCTACCCTCACCCAGACTGTCACCTCTCATTCAGTTTCGATCAAGCAGTTAGAGACCCAAATGGGTCATATATCATCTCATCTCAACCCAAGACAGCATGGGGGTTTGCCTAGTGATACTATGGCTAACCTCAAGAGTGAGGTTTGAAGGTTGACTTGCGTCGTGCCACGACATTAACTAAGGTGTTATTTGGGAGGCAACCCAAAACCCTTTATTGCTTTGTTTTGGTTTAAGAAAATAATGGTGTGTTGTTGGTATATGTTGAAATGAGGGAGGTGATTGAAATAGGATAAGGAGGCAAGCAACAGGTCCAGTTGGCGGATCGCTAAAAAAGTTGGCGAACACGATTCTGTCCTCCGGCTAACACAAGGCATTGTTAGCCTAAACCCTGTACAACTTGGCAGTCTGTACAGAAGTTAGTGGTGCATCGCCGACTATGTCGGCAATTGCGATGTAGACCGCCGTTGGAATCTTCACAGGAGCTGCAGATCCTGTGACATTTGGCGAACTAACTAGACACTTGGCGCTTCGCCGAATGAATGGGCGAACTTGACTCATATCGCTGAACGGGCGAAAATTGGACGGGTTTTGCAAGCCACAGGTTTAAAAGTCATATTTCACTCATTTTCTCTCATTTCTTTGTCCTACCAAACTCACGCCTGCACTCTAGCCGTATATTTCTTGCACTGATTAGAAGCACTTTAGTTGTTGAAATTGTGTGCGGATTAGGATTGCATTGCTGCCTAGCACTTCATTAGCATCTATTCAGCATCAAAGGTTGGTAGTCTGAACCTCGCGTTTAAAAATATTAAAATTGTACTCATTTTCATAATGATGAAAGTGTTAAACCTCTGCTGAGTCTTTGAGTTGTTGGGATTACATATATTATCGATTATGATTTGGTACCTATTGCATTATTCGAGGAGTTCCCACTTAGATATGGTTTGAGTTGAATTGTTACGTGGTGGGAATAGAAGTTTCTATGTGTCTTCATTGAAATAGAGTTATATATGCGTAAGTTACATAATCTGGGGTTGCTGGGTGAGATTCGAAAGGCTGGGTTGATAATAGACACGTTGAGCTGATTGGCGAGATGAACAAATTCCACCGAACTGCTCAGCAGTTTGCCTAATAGCCCCATTTTTCTTTTAACTGCATATTTTATGTACTGATTGACCTGTGACTTTCGGTGGTCATTTTGGTTCACATAACACACTTGGCGACTCGTCGAAAAAGCCTTTGTTCACCCTTTGCCTGCGCCCTTGTATCATTTGTACATCAATTTCAACGATTAGCCTAACAGCTTAGCTGAGAAATTCCACACTCAGAAACACCCTTTTGCTCCTATTTGAATTACTATTTAACTTATCCGCGAAGTTTTTGCAAAAATGGCTAGTCACAGGGAGAGATGATCCACCTAGGCATATAAGAGCATGAGAATTTAGAAACGATGAAAAGAGAGCAGAGCTAGCCAGACAAAGGAAGTGCACCAAGGAAGCTAGGGAAAAGAGACGAATTCCTTTCGATCTTAATGTGCGCCCATGCGATCGAAGTTTAGTTAATGAAATGCATGCCTTCAGAGCAGCTAATGAGATAGATTAGATGATTGCAGCGAGGAGTAAGTTTCAGCAACACTTAGTCACCTACATTGAACTCTACTGAGTGATAATGTTGATTAGCATATTTCTTCATGCACCATTGAGCCTTGCGCAGACTGTCTTGTGCTTCAGAAAACATTTCAAGTTTGTCCCTTGCAACCTTGTATGTTGCTGGACACTTCCCCTGGTTATTGATCTTAGCAATATCTAATTGTGTCATAGGTTGCTTGCCTAAAACAATTTCGAAAGGGCTCATCTCTATCGCAGACGACTTATGTAGATTGTAGCAAAATTGTGCAGTGTCTAGTAAAGCAACCCAGTTCCGTTGACTTGTTGCCACATAGTGCCTCAAGTATTCCTCTAGTAAATGATTAATCCTTTTCGTCTGCCCATTTGTTTGTGGATGATTTGCAGTAGAGAATTTCAACTTAGTCCCCATCATATTGAACAAAGTTGTCCAAAACCTGCCTGTGAACCTTGTATCCCTATCACTCACAGTATCAGCTGGAACACCAAAGTACTTAACCACATACTTGTAGAACAATTCAACAACAATTTCAGATGAACACAAATTAGGTGCAGCAATGAAAACAAAATATTTTGAAAACCTATCAACCACGACCATAATAGATGCCATGCCATCTGCTTTAGGAAAACCAGAAATGAAATTCATGCTTACCGACAACTAAGGCCTTTCAAGAATAGGCAGAGGCTGCAACAAACCAGTTTCCTTTTTACGTTCAGTCTTGTCCACTTGACAAACATGGAAAGTCTTCACATTGATATTTTCCGTAATCAATGACATAACTTCCAGTTCAAGTGTCTACGATCGTGCCATAGTATAATAACCCAACCGAGGGTTGGGGTAGTCCCAAAGGAGTGGTTTGGAGAATTAATAGAAAAATAAAATTTAGCTCTAATTAGTCGTAGCTAAAGATATTAACGAATAAAAACATGGTAAATTAAAGGGGATGACACGAAAGTGTCAAATATCAAATGGGGGTTTTGTCACAAATAGTTAAAGATAGCAAAAATTAACAAGAAAATCAAGTATGGGGAAAGGTTCTTGGGGTGTGATCGCAATACAAGTTGAGATAAATCGTTGGGTACATGCTTTCAATAGGAAATTTGCAAGATAATAGTGACTAGGCTAAGTACTAGTACTGCTTCGCTGAATCATTCGGCGCTATAGTACTACTTCGCGGATTTATTCGGCAAAGCACCAACTGCTTCCTTTAATGACCTTTTTTATCCTCTTCCTTCAGGGCTTTGTGTACTGGAACAAAGGACAGAATCCATCCCTTTGGTGATTCACAAAGTGTTCTTGGCGGAGCTCAGGCTTCAGCTTCTTCGTTCTTTTAAACCTTTTTGTTCCTTTTTGCGCCTAAGTGTCCATGCTTCCACTGAAACATCAAATACGTGAAACTTAAGAGTTTTCATCAGATATTGAGACAAAAGAAGCATTCGAGGACACTATTTCTATCAGAATAAAGCCCTAAATGAGTCCAATTTGTGGACTCATCAACACCTCCAACTTAAACTTTTGTTTGTCCTCAAGTAAACTCAAGCTCAGCCGTTCAAAAAGGGTGTCTCAAACAGTGCGACACAAGACTAAATCATGAATGCACACAACAAGACTCAATTTACTTATTCAAGGATCAATTGTGTACTCGAAGCGTCAAGATGTGACACACCGGTATCAAAGATTCTCATGCTCGCAATACTTGCTACTTGTGCAAGTTCAAGCTCAACAAAAAGTATCTAAATGCCCTCACGTAAAGAATGATTCCATATT
>JAJOOE010004324.1:0-61977 GCA_036250405.1 Solanum raphanifolium | reverse complement strand
AAACAAATATTGCAAATTAATAAGTAATAATGACAATGATCATAATTTAAAAGTACTAAATCATGCTAAAATAAGTTTAATAAGTATTAGTTACATGAATAAATATTAAAGGAAATTAAAATTAGATTATGTATTTTAATTGTCTAAACCTATGTAAAACTAAAGAACAAATATTCAATATTATTGTCATTCTTAGTGTTGAATTGATTTTCTTTAATTTGATTTTGATTTAAGCTTTATTATAATTACCAACATCTATGGACTATAGTCTTTATTGGACCATTAAAAATTCTAACTTTCAAACATGAAATAATATATTAAAAGATAAAAACTATGAAAAAGTATAAGAAATATTTAAAAGTTATATCAAAGTAAATATTTTTACGTATAAAATAAAATTTTAAAATTATATATATAATGTCGGGTTAATTTGGTCTCGGGTTGTTTTTTTTAGTTGAAACCAAACCAATCCAAATATAGTCGGGTTTTTTTTTCCAATACCAAACCAAGTCAAACCAAACCACTAGTCGGGTTTTTTTCCGATTTGACTCAATTTACGGTTTGAATCGGTTTTCAATTCGATCTTGTACACCCCTACATTTAACCAAAAGAACAAATTATCAAATCCAAACATGTAATTACTTATTTATAAAATTTATTTTAACATTTAAAAGTGTTTATCATGACATAATGATTATTAACTATCTCAGATCAAATGATCAACTGGCTCTAAAAGTTATTGGGAAAAGATACCAATTAGTTACACTAAGGTTTCTAATTGAAATATAGTTGGCATTTATAAAGTAATTGAAAAATAACCATAACTTTTATAATTGAAATATTACATTGTTATGCAGGCCTCTAAATAATTAAGCACAACACTATGAAATTAATTGTACAACTAGTAAGCTCTGAATGATAATTTATGAAATCTAGGTAACCGACTGTAGTCTCTGCTTCATAATCAACTACTTCCCCGTTTCTTTTTATATGTTCATTTTACTATAAATAATTGGTCCATAATATTTATCATTTCATAAAAACAATGCATAAATTACAATATTCTTCCTATTATATCCTTGATAGTTAGTTAGTCTTAAAAATACATATTTGACCAACCTAAGAAAACTAATAAGTAATTAATGTTCATTGTAATTATTTCATATATTGATTAATTACTCTCACCATTGCATTACTTTATAAAATCTGGTTTTAAAAAAGAAATCTCAACAAATAAATTAAAAAAGAAAAGGGATTTCTTTATCATTTATTGAAAAATTGACTTCAAAAAAACATTAAATTAAGATATAATTGTAAACTTACTTAGCTTCTTAATACAAGTAAAATCTAAAGTCAAAAGGGTCTGGTGGACCCTTATACTTATATTGTATTCTGGACTCTTCTACTTAACATTTTGTCAACGGAACCCTTATACTCAATAAAACACAACATATTAAACCCCTCTGACCATTAACCATGCTTATATGACATTAATATAGATGAGTTGGCAAGAGAGTGTAACAACACGCAAGACAAGTGAACATGAGATTTTAAATTATTAAAATTATAAAAAAATAAAATAAGAAATTTTAAAAAGAAAAAAATCCATCTTCTTCCCCACACCACTTTCTTTTTCAACCACCCCCACCCCATCGTTGCCCCAACCCCATTTTTCTTTCTTCTCCACACCCTATTGTTATCTTCTTTAGCCGATCTTGGCATTGACACTTTTGTAACGTCAAATTTCATGGCGATTATCGGTGGAGGGAGAGAGCGGCGTTATTTTCATGGTGGTGTTCGCCTGTTCGCAGTGGTGTGAGAGGGAGAGAGGCGGCGAGGCGGCACTGGTCCCTTTTCACTGGAATGAGAGGCGATGTTGGTCCCTTTTCTGCCAGAATAAGAGGTGGCGAGAGAGTTTGCTGATACGTCGAGAGGATGGAGAGGAGACGCCATTTCTGGTGGTTCGCAGGGGGTCGTCGGTGGTGTGGAGAAAGGAAAATAGTGAAAGGGAGAACGGGGTGGGAGATGACACAAGGAACTGGTCACGATGGCGAAAAGGTTTGCCGGCCGGAACTGGTGGAGTGGCCGCTTACGATTGTTGGTTCGGTCGAAGAAGAGGAAAGGAAAATGGTATTGCGGTAGAGGAGCCTGAATTACTTTAAGAAATAAATTCTTATTTTATCTTTTATTTAATAAATTTAGTTAATAATTTTTTTAAATAACAATTAGTAAAGAATATGATGTATTATTAATTTTAATGACATGGATTTGATATGTCATCTATTCAAAGGAGAGTGAGCTACACATATGGTAGGAGAGGTTTAAAAATCTTTTTTTGATTGAGTTTAAGGGTTTAGTTGGTAAATGATTAAGTAGAAAGATTCACAATACAAACACATACAAGTACAGGGGTCTACCAGACCCTTTTGCCAAATCTAAAAAGGTAACATATAAAAAGAAACCGTGGAAGTAGTAAACTATGCTCTTTTGCAAATGCATCATACAGACATGTATTTAGTGAATAAATAAATGATCACTATGTTATGACAAATAACTCATCTCTAGAAACATATTATAATTGTACTATATGAATTATACAAGTATACCGCTGATTACACAATATGAGTACCCCAACTTATAAATATTATCTTATACATTCTGAAAATATGAATTATTAATCGATCAAAATGCGGGGGTAATTACTTTCAAAATTAGGACACACAACTGATGTTGTTCAAACTATATCCTCAATTGGGATAAAAGCAGTCGATATAAAAAAGATAGTAACCTAACAAGGTTGAAGTCGAATCTTACAAAGAGCATGGTGAGAGATCTTTATAATTTGCTATTGAAATTCAACTTAGTAACTACTATCAGAGTTAGGACTTTTAAATGGAGATCTATTAACTTATTATACTACTTAATTTGTAGTCAAGAATCAAAGACGAACTAGGGTTATAGTTCTTTGATATCAGAATTCAAAAAGATAATTTACTATCAACTTATTTGGATGTGTTAATTGTGCAAAATAATGAATCTATTCTCATAAAGCCTCTTGACCCAATTAAGAGAATATCATCCTAAAAGTGAAGCAAATTGAGAAAGGCACCTTCATATCTCAAGAAAATTATACATATACTAAGAGACCTGGAAAAGTTCAAAATGCTTAATTGTAACCATGTGAACATGACATCAATGAATATTTCCAATTTGTGAAATCGATATCTCGAGCTAAGGAGCTTTGATTTGAATGTTTTTAGTTGCTAGTTGTCGGAACTTCTTGAGGCTACATTTTGGGCCTACCGGTAAGGTGCGGGAGACTTGTCCTTGAGGTAAATTCTTATCCCGAAAAAACTTTTATGCCTCCTTAATGGTAATTTATGTTGTTATTATTGCATGGGCTATTTTAGAATATTTCTGAGCTTGGATTGTGTCCATTTTGGGGCACATGTTCCTTAAGATAATTAGTACTTATTGACGGAGTCAATTTTGGAATTCCAATGTGACTCCCTCAATTTCATTTTTACTCATTTTTGGGTCTGTCTTCAATTATTTGTATTTTTGTTTAAAACGACTTTATTGACGTTGTGATCATTTATTTGATAGTGTGGTAGTGACAGGAGGCCGTTCGAAAGGGTATAGATTCAAAATAATGGTTTTGGAGTGTGTGCAGTCAACTTTGAGGTAGGCTACAACTTATTGCACTTTAGATTGAGTTGGTGATTGTGAACTCATGTTTATTAGCTAGCTTTGGGTTGGGTTTCTATCTTATATATTGTTTAGTTGATAGAATGCATGCCTTAGCCTTACTTTATGGTAGGTTCGGGGATTTGAGCATGCCTGCCTTAATTTTGTGGTTGCATCATGTCTTGTAGTATCTCTTTGGAATATTATATAGTTATTGGTAGCTTTTTCTTGGCCTTAGCCCAGGCGTAAGCTAGTGATTGCCTTAGACTTGTATTGGAATCTTTTGGCCTTAGAAACTCTGCAAAGTCGCTTTGAACGGCTTAACTCCCTGTAGAATGGTATAGTAGACTTGGGTCTAATAGTATGAACCTTAGCTAGGAGACAACTCAGCTTTCGTGGAACTTTTATCCATAACTTCCCTTATTCTATGGCCTCAATGTTTTTTGGTCGTAAAATCAGGGCTTATTTCACTATTTGGGACTTAACTTGGGTTCGAACATGGAATGACTCATTGGTAAATTCTGATGATGGGCTTCGATCCACGGTAGCCCTTATGATGGTAACTTTTGTTATAGGATCCTTTCCTGACTGCCCTTATAGTTGTGGTTTGAGTTCTGGGCATATTATCTTCAACCACGGTTCAAGTTTCAGGCGCATTACTCTTAGTTGGGTTGAGACCTAGCAGTGTGGTTCTATTGTGCTCTTCGGGGTGTCTTTGTCGCAATTCATCAAGTTTCGGGTTATGTTTTCCCTTGTTCTGGATTTCACTTATTTTCGGTCATAAGTAGTTGTAGCTCTTATCTACACTCATCAAATCTTATGGGGGTCCGTTTGGGTTATTACTTTCAAATTGCGCACGAGTGTACCTTCTCGGCTTATGGATCCAGTTAGTTTATTGTTAGCTACTTTACTTTTCAGTTTCTTCTATTTCTAGACTTGTGAGTTTTTTAGTTAGTTACCTGTTATCGCTTTGCTTGATTGACCTCTCGTAGGTGTTACTTTCTCGCTTTTCATATTAGTTTTACTTTTCAAGCCCAGTCGACCTATGATACCTAAAGATTCTCTATTGTTTTGGAACTCATACTGCACTCTGCATCTGTTTTCTTGATGTAGATCCTAGCTCCAACTGTCAGCATTGATCGGACCAGGTGTGGAGATCTTTGGAGATTGAGGGTAAGCAGATGACGTTTTAGTTCAACCTATAGCTATCTCCTTCTGTATATTGTTTTTGGGCTAGTATTTTGTATTCGAGACAAGTCTGTACTTTTTGGTCCACTTTTGGGACTTGTACTCGTACACTCATCTTATTTGATTATTTTTGTTACCTCATTTTCATTTATATACGGTAGTCTTGTGCATGTCCCTTTAATAGCTTATCATGCCTGAGTTTTTTTTTATTGACATTGATATTTGTATTAATTTTGTAGAAAAATAGTTGAACGCGGTAGCAAGCTCGTCGTTGGGACTTGAGACAAATACAAATAAACATCAAAAATTGCTTCACCATGTGCTTGTTTTCTTTGAGCAAGTTTAAAAAATATCATCTATTTTATTGCAAAGAAAACTGATTTGTACTTCAATGTCCCTCGTCATAACTCTCCTAGTTATACGTCTTTTAGTAACTTCGTAGTATAATACAAACTTGGGCTTGAGACTTGAGCGTAGATATGGCCCAAAAGTGTTTCAAATGTCTCTTTACATAACTTTAAAATCCATAGAAATAATAAGCAACAATTATTAATTCTTCCATTAAATTTAAAGAAGCAACATTAATAGATTAAAGGACATTAACTAGGTAACATACTTTGACATTTTATTTTCATAAAAAAAAAGAAGCTTAAACAGCAGAAAGGGTAATAGGATACCCATCTGTTGGAATGGCTAGTAAGAAAAAAGGGTACAATATTTTTTCTGAAGGAACCTTAGGCTCCCATCTAAAATTTTTAAGTAGATGATGAAGAAAAACAAGAATCAATATTCTTGCAAATTCTTTTCCAGGACACATTCTATGTCCTCCACCAAATAGAACTGATGTATAAGGAACTTGTCCATTTCCTTCAAATCTTGAAGGATCAAACTTTGTAGGATTTGGAAAGTATTCACCATTCTTTTGTGTAGCTCCAAAACTCAAATATATCTGCAAATTTATTTAGATAACACATTCTAATTATATATTAATAAAGAGGCAAAGAAATATTCACAAAGTAATCACATCAAGGGTTAGACATGAATATATTAATTTAATGCAGGGGTAAAGTGTATGCATAAGTTCTAAATATTTTTAGATATACAATATATGGGATACATGTGCAACACATGTGCTGAAAAACAAATACAAGCATTACTAATGTCAGCATTATTAATACATCATATTTTGCATTATTCTTATACACCCTGCCAAACAACCTCGAAAAGGGAAGAATACGTACCTTCCATCCTTTTGGTATGTAAAAGTCTTCATAAGTGAAGTCCTCTATTGCTTCTCTGAAAATACCTTGAACAACTGGTGTGTTTCTTAACACTTCATTCACAAAGCTCCAAGTTTTCTTCATTTTTTGAATGTCATTCCAGCATAGCTCTTTCCTTGGCATCATTTGCATTGATATCTCATTTTGCTCTGTCAATTTACAATAAAGTATGGTCAGGATAGAAACTTTCTTTATGTGAGGATTGTTATTAAGGGGTGTCGATAATTGTAGTAAAATATATAATTAAGAGGTTAGTAGGATTACAACACACAACCTCAAGGAATTTTCGCAACACCTTAACCACTAGACTAAACATTTAACTTATGTCAAGAGGTGTCAATACTAGTATATATATTTATTAAACCAAAATTTGACCTCTATGTACAATGCAATTTTCCGACGAAGGGGTGTCTCTTGAGACCCCTTGGGTAAGGGTGACTCTGTCCTTGGGTGTGGACAAGTAAGCACTTAAAATTTGAATAAAATTGAACAAACAGACACATAACGTCGTTCTACATGTCAGTCCTATGTGGTGTCCTATGTGTATTATGTCACATAGGACACGTGTGTCTACTTGTTTAATTTTATACAAGCTTAAGTATCTACTTATGCACACCCAAAGTTGGAGGTCATAGATCGATGTCAGCTGAAGTCAAGTTAAAAGGCATATTTATATATTGGGCCTTAAATAAATTTTATGTGTACATGTAATTAAGGGTTCATCATGATTGAGGAAACTAGTAAATTTGAAAAACAAAAAATTAACTTGTTACAAGATGTAATTAATTAGCTCTTTGTGTAACAAATCATGCAATTTAAAAGACAATAATTATAAAATTACCTTGGATTATTTCATTGAAGAACTCAGGCATTTGTTGAAGGTACTTCATGGTCAAAGTAATAGTTGTAGCAGTAGTATCATAACTACCAATAATAAAGCCAAACACTTTATCCTCTATTTCAACCTCAGTCATGTACTTTCCATCTTCATCTTGTTCATTGATCATTTGTGTTAACACATCAACTTTTGACAAATTTGGATTTTCTGACAATTCTGCCCTTCTTTGTTTAATAATAACCTTCATTTGTTTCCTTAATTCATTCCCAGCTTTCATTGCCTTATAAAATGTTGTGCGAGGAAGATTTATGTCCACTGCCAAAAGACCTTGTGTAAATATCTTGAATTTCTCATGAAGATTCAAGATTTTATCCGATTCTTCGATACCTATAAAGGCTCTAATAGAAAGAGAGAAAGTGAATAACTTAACTAGATCATAAACTATCACTTCATTTTTCCCTTTCCAATGATTTTTCAAGTGCAAATGTGACATATTGTCCATAGTACTTATAAGTCTCTCTACATTTTGTGAGTTCAATAAATAGGTAATGACATTGTGTGCCCTTTTGGTGTCATGTTCAATAGGGACAAATGATGTAGATGGGAAGAGTTTTTGTACAGACTTAGGTCTCCAACCAATGATAAGCTTATTACCTTGAGTGAATATGAATTTGTTAGCTGCTGGACCTGAAAAAATAACAACTTTTTGGCCAAGTAATGAGGTTTTGAATACATGAGAGTTGTATTTTTTGGTTCTTTCTTGAACAAACTCATGGACCATTCCATAGTAAAGTGAAATAAGGAATTGGATGGTTTCTCCAATAATAGGCCAACCAAAGGTACCTGGAGGGACTTTTTCTTTAGGTTTAGCAAAGAAATATTAAAAAAAAACATAGATGATTATAGTTAATATGGTTGCAAAAGAGAGGAGGAAGAGGTCCATTTTGTGTACAACTCTTTTTTATTCTAAGTATACCATATTATATATATAAGTAGTAGTCATACAATATTTTCAATACTCTCCTCAATAGTCCCCATTGGCGTATTAGTTTATAACTCCCTCCGTTTAAAAATGAAATAATTCATTTTCATTTTTGATAACGCTATAATTTTAAACTCTGTATCAAATTGAACTAGGTCATTATTTTTTAAACAGAGAAAATACTAGTTATCACTTCACATCTATTTTTCTTCTAGAGAAAATCCGTTAAAGCTTTAGTCGTCATTGAATACATCCAGCTGAATTACATTAGGAAGTAGGAACAAAATTGAAACATAGGTGTTTGGTATTTTTCAATTTTCTTAGGTTTGGTTGATCAAAATATTTGAAAAATTATAAGTGATGTTACAAGTTCATTGTCTCCTCTCAACCTCATCCAACCCTCACCATCCTACGAGCCCCCATAATGTTTTGCCAGATAACATATAAATGCTCTTAGGATAATATTATTTTTCTTACTTATTAAATACTAAAAAATAAATAAAAGACTCACTCATTTTCCAAAAAAAACAAACATTTTTCTTCACACCAAATACACATATTACTGTTTTATTTTAGTAATATAATTAATAGAAGTTCAACCCTTCTTATCACAAGATCTGGTCAATAATAAGTGATTTTACATATGCAAAGTCCATTTCGTCAGCGGTGAATTTATAGTCTATAATACAAGGCGGGTGAATCTGTAATTTTTTTTTCATAAAATTAGATATTATATATATATATATATATATATATTTTTTTTTTATAAAATTAGTATAACAACCATGATAGAAGAAAATTAAATGTTCCACTTAGTTAAATTTTTGTTTCCCTGTAAATTATAACACTTCTTCTTGCTCCGCATAAAGAAAATATTTTTTTGCGAATGAACAAGATATAGAGGAATTGTGTGCCAAATGCATGTGTCGTCTCTCTTATTTTTCAAGTATACATGGCTTCTCTTGTTAATTGTTATGTATAATTACTAGTTAAGTATAACTCAAACGTAAAGAAAATCATATTAATTTCTAATTAATTTTCTACTTGACAAAAGAAAAGAGGATAAATATTTTCAAATGATATTTAAGACACTGCAGCATGGGTATTGGTATATTACTGCATATTGTGTTCTGGGAGAATAATAGACTTTGACGGGTTAATAAAAATAGATTGTGTTTAAATCTGTTCATATTTCATGTGGGTCAAAATTGGATGCTTTATAAATGGGAAAAGGCATTAATTGTGTACTAAGCCGGCAGATTGGATATGGGTTGACCCATATTATATATGTATAAAATATAATGTTATTTTAAGTGCAATATTTTATATATAATTCTTTCTTGTGCTCAAATTATTTAGTGACATACCCGCGTTAATTAAATTGATATATATTCGTTCTCATAAATTTATGAATGAATACATTTAAATTTTCTTTTATTTTATTTTATATCTAAACTATTGGAAGTATGAAAAATAAATCTTAATGTTGACTGAACCAAATAGGTGTGTATACACATATTCAGGCACACTTGACCAAAAATTTTCATCCACGTTTTCTTCTTGTTGCTGACACTTTTATTTTAAGTGTAAAAATTACAGCTAAGCTATATTTTTTAAAAACTAGACTTTTAATTTTTAGTTGATTTTTAAAGAGTGAAGCTATGCTTTCAATTTATATTTTCAGTTAGAAATGTTAAATGTGTAGCTACTTTTTGTGATAGTGAACTTTATATAAAAAATAAAAAATAAAAAATAAAAATTGGGGATAGGGTAAGGGAATTACAATGTGGAAAATTGATCCCTCATCAATAAGATGAGAGTTCAGATAATCAACCAATTGAACTATTAAGATTTTTCGTCGTGGTAGATGAAGAACATTAAGAATAATGTTTCTAACTGAATTCTTTATATATACAAGTAGCTGCTTACTAAGACTTCTACCTATTCTAGAAAACAAATATATATACAAGGTAAAAGAGATATTCCCTTATTATGAATCCCTACAATTATTATGGATCTCTATAATCATGATTTACTATAATCATGTTGATACTCCTACAATCATGCTAACACTCCCCTCAAGTTGGTGCATAGATATCTCTTATACACAACTTGTCAATAACTCCATGAAATATCATCCCTAAGACTGCCTTTGTAAGAATGCCAGCAAGTTGGCATTCTGACTTGACAAATGGAAACTGAATAATCTTTTGGTCCAACTTCTCTTTGATAAAATGACCGTCAATTTCAACGTGTTTAGTGTGATCATGTTGTATTGGGTTTTGAGCTATTTGGATAGCAGTCTTGTTATCACAAAGTAAACTTATAGGCCTTGAACATTTAATTCCAAGATATTGTAGCACTCTTTTAATCCATAACAGTTCGCATAAGCCATGTGTCATACCTCGAAATTCTGCTTCCGCACTTGACCGAGCAACAACCTTTTGTTTCTTGCTTCTCCAGGTGACAAGATTTCCTTCCACAAACATGAAATATCTTGAAGTGGATTTTCTGGTTGATTGATCTCCTTCCCAATCAACATTAATGTAACCTTCAAGGGTGGCAGCCTCATTTTTCTAGTACACTAATAGTCTCTTCGACTATCATCAACCAGAAGCCACTCTCCGGGGAACCCACTTCGGACTCCTTATTCCATTTTCGGACCGTTTTGAGGCGTTGGCTAAGATCAAGCTCATCTATCTCATCCTAGAAAATGAGATAGATGCTGTCTTTTTGGTCTTGGGGCGAGCCCGGCAAATAAACCTTTTCCAGGAGCCCCTTTAAGATATCTCAAGATTCTATAAAGTGCTCTCATGTGTTCCTCAGTTGGAGCGTGTATAAATTGGCTTAGAACACTCACACCATATGCAATGTCTGGCCTAGGATATGTTAGATAGATCAATTTTCCCACTAGTCGTTGATAAAAACCTATGTCTACCAAAACTTTACCGGAAGAAATTTCAAGTGAATGATTCATCTCCATTGGTGTTTCAACTGGTTTGCATGTTAACATCCTTGTTTCAGTCAATAAATCCAACACATACTTCCGTTGGCACAAAGAAATTCGTAAATTTGATCGTGATACTTCAATACCTAGAAAATATTGTAGTTGTCCTAGGTCTTTCATTTCAAACATGGTGGCCAAATACCTTTGTAGTCTCTCTAGAATTACCGGTCTTAGTCTTCAACTTTTAGCTTAAAAATGGAATTTTTTTTCAGTTGAGTCAAAAAGCTTTAATTGAATAAGAGTTGGGTGAACATCATTACCAGTCAAGACCATATCATCTACATACACTATTAATGCTGTAATTTTTTCTCCTTTATGTTTAATAAATGAAGTGTGGTCAGAATTACTTTGCCTATAACCAAGTAATGAGTCATTACTGAGGTAAACCTTCCAAACCAGGCTTTGGGTGATTATTTAAGCCCATGCAATGATCTCTTCAATTTTCATATTTTACCATCATGTACGGACTCATATGTAACACAAGGTGGAATCTCCATATATACTTCTTCCTCCAGGTCACCATTCAAGAAAGTATTTTTTACGTCAAACTGTCACAAAGGCCAATTTCGATTCACTGCCACTGATATGAGGGTGCGGACGATATTAACTTAACAATTGTTGCAAAATTTTCTTGATAATAAAATCTTTATTTTTGTGTGTAACCATTTGCCACCAACCTTGCTTTATACCTGTCTATGCTTCCATCAACTTTAAGTTTTACGGCCAATTTCGATTCACTTTCACTGATATGAGGGTGCGGACGATATTAACTTAGCAATTGTTGCGAAAGTTTCTTGATAATAAACTCTATATTTTTGTGTGTAACCATTTACCACCAACCTTGCTTTATACCTGTCAATGCTTCTATCAACTTTAAATTTTACAGTGTATACCCATTTTCATTCAACCGGTCTCTTCCCTTTCGGCAGTGAAACCAGTTCCCAAGTTGAGTTCTTTTCCAGAGCCTCCATCTCTTCATTCATTGCTTTCATCCACTTTGGAACTATCAACAATTAGGAATAAACACTTTGGAAAATTGATCAACATTTAGGGCATATGTCTCCAGAAGTCTATGAGTAGATGTAAAATTATTGATAGCATATTTAACATTTACTCTAGCATCAGGTTCATATTGTTTCTTTGGGACACCCCTATTTGATTTTTGTGGTAATCGGGAGGGTAAATGACAATTTGAGAGGGAATCATTTGTTACCTGGGGTCCAACATTAGCTTGATCATTCTGAGAAGGAGGCTCCTCGGTTAATGGTGTTAGTACAAGCTCTTCTAATGGATCTTCATCATCATTATTCATAGATACATTTTGCAAACTTGGAGCATCTACATTGGGCTGATCAATGGTGACTTGAGGTGTATTTAATTCTTCTTCGATGGCCTCTAATTTTGAAAAAATAATTTCACCTTTAGAATTTCCATTTTATCGAATTGCTATATTGTTATTGAGATCCTTCATATCATAAATCATAAATCTTGAATTCATAATTCAAATTCAAGAAAGAGTTAAGAGTAGAGTTCAAGAAAGTCTTTGAGTTCAATTGTGAATCCTTTGAGATCAACTATCGATTTGAGCTAAGTTTTGAGGAAGTAAGTATGATAATGAGAAGAGTCATATACCTGAGTTCCATAATGTTATTTAGACCCTTGATTCGAGTCGTTCATGCCCATAAATTCCACATGATCAACTCCATACATTGAGTATCTTTGGGAGGAGTAGTATCTTCAAGTTCTAAGTCTTGAGTATTGAGTTCCTAATCCTTTTGAGATTATATTCCTACTTATGGGACTAATACATGTTACCCATGAAGCCCTTGAGTTGAGTTGTTCATGCCCATAATTCTGCATGAACCGTATGAGTCGAGTAGTCTAGAGATGAGTAGTATCATTGAGTCTTGAATTCTAATTTCAAAGGTTCTTTATTTCTATTAAGATCCCTGAGTTGAGTCATTCATATTCATAATTCCACATGAACCCTATGATTTGAGTTATAAATTTTAAAAATCTTTTTAAAGCCAACACTTGAGTTCTTAAACTGAGTTTTGAGAAAGTAATGATGAGTTTTGAGAAAAGAGTTTTCTAAAACATTAGTATGACAATCAAGTATGCCATCAATGTATGAGTAGTATGGTATATAGATATACCATCAATGTTTATGCAGTATGACTTCTCGCGTCATCAATGATCATATTATAATATGATTTTGAAATGTTTTTGAGAAAGAGCAGAGTTGAGTTCATTTTCTTTAAAATGATATATGAGAACTAAGTATTCCTAAGAGTAAATGTTTTCACATTTAAGGTGAGAGGAAGCTAAGATTTCCAAAAGAGTTTTGAGCAGTTTAAGTATCATCTCTTTTAAAAGAAAGATTTTTGAGTAATAATCTCAAACCATAGAAAAAGTTATGTTTTTAAACATATGAACTAGTATATTTTGGGAGTAGTATTGAGTACCGATATGGAGAAGAGTTCAGATAACTCAAAGCCCTCATAAACCATGCATGTAGCCAACGTGGGTAGAAAGGGTCATACTTTTTAGATGATTCCTTAATGCTTTTTAGGAAAGACTAGCGGATCCACTTAGTTGAGAGGTTCTATACCCCAACAAAGTATAGGACAGTTCTGGCAGCGTAGGTGAGACGTTGTATCATCACATATCTCATGGTGATGGTTATTGGTTAGAGAAACTCCTACAAATTTATATTGTATTTTTATATATATAAACTGAGTTATTATTGTATTATTCAATACATTGAGTTGCTATCTAAAGCTTTAATTTCCATATATATTGCATCTTTTACTGTTGCTTTATCCTTGAGTATCATGAGTTGAGTATCTTGAGTTGAGTACCTTGGAGTTGAGTATCATATCTTTGAGTTGAGTATCTTATTCTTGAGTTGAGTAAGAGGTAAGTATCTTTCCTTTTTATCAAGTTTAAGCTTATGTTATGCTTTAGAATTCCCCTTACATGCTCGTACATTCCATGTACTTAGCCATTTGGCCTGCATCATTTCATGATGAAGATACAAGTATTCAGGGTCATCAACAGGAGGTTCGTTGATACCACATGGAGTTTGAGGTAGCTATGGTGAGCCTCCTTACTTCCGGAGGGTTCCACTTTTACTTTCAGTTATATCAGTTGTTAGGATGTCGTGGATTTTTTCCCGACTTCCATCTTTGTCATTTAGATTCTTCATAGATAGACAATAGAGTTTCAGAAGTCTGTTAATTTATTTTGTTAAATGTTTTAAAGACTTAAGTTGCCTATTTTATGGTGAGTTGAATAATTTATTTTTATTCAGAGTTTTTCATTTGAGTTAAAGCTTTGTAATTGAGTTTCATGAATTTTTATTCAGTTTTTAAGGTTTGTATTGAGTTAGTCTTCTGCTTGTAGTCAACCATGATGAGGGTTCGCTTGGGGACCAACAATGGTTCTCGAGTGCCGGCCACGTCCGGGTGTAGGCTCGGGTCGTGACAACCAGTGAACCATGGCCAAGAACCACGACCCACTTGATGGGCCGTGGTCCCAACGACGGATCGTCAGTGGCGCCATGGTAGGCCCCCATCAACTTTTAAGTCAGGGTCATTTTGGTCTTTTTCCCTATGCGTTGGACATCTAAATTACGTCGTTTAACCCCTAAAACACGTCGTTTTACTCAGTTTAAGCCTAGTGATTTAGTCCGAACCTACCTAAAACCTTTATTCTCCAAAATTCATCCAAAACTTAGAGCAAAAAGAGGAGAAAGAGTCGACCAATCCCTCAAGAACAAGAAAGAGATTTTCTTAAGTTCCAACCCCGAAATCGAAGGATTTCTCCGATGATTTCATCACCAGGTATGTGGAATTTCACTAGTGGGTTCCTTTCATCCACTAGGTCCCTAGAATTAAGTCAGATTCTTGATTCTCTATATCTTGTTTAGACCTAGGGTTTCTAAAATCTTAGAAAATTGTTATGATTTATCTGTTGTAGTATTCCTAATCGAATTAGCTTATTTCTTGGAAAGTTTGCTTAGTTCCTTGCATGAAACTCATAACCCTAGTTGTATAATTTCTTTTAGTTCATGAATTATACTTGCTAGGTCAGTAAAATAGATAATCATGCTCCAAATTTTGAATGTTACATTATTAGTACATAAATGTGCATTCTCAGATTTGCATGTCAGTATTTTGAGCTATCGAGTATTTCAGTTATGTTGTGTCATATACATATTCAGTTGGGAGTAGGCATAGCACCGAGTTAGACTAGGGTTCAGCATACCCTCATAGTCCCAGAACTACGTGCCCCCGTAGGAGTATAAATCCCCTCTGTGGGCATCAGATTTAGTGATCACGCCAGTAATGCCTTTATTCCCCTGGCAAGGTATATTGGGTCCTCTTAATGGGGTGTATACATCAGACTCCACATTTAGCTCACGTGGTTTTATGTCGGTTGACAGTAGCTCCCACAGTCTGACTCTAGCGCATTTGACCAGGTTTTCAGTTTATACTTCAGTATTCAGTCTCATCATGTTATGTTCATGATTAGTACTTGGTCATTGCATTTAGCTTAGTTTCCAGTTATATTTCAGCATATATATTCTGCTCAGTTTATGTCATTTGCTCAGTTATGCTTTGTTCAGTTATATATCTTGTTCATCTATTATCTATATCATGCATGCTCAGTACATTCCAAGTATTGACATATACTCTGTGCTACATCATTTCATGATGTAGGTTCATGTACTCAGCATCCAGATCACGCTTAGATCGTTTATCGGTCCGCATTCAGTAGCTTCAGTGGTGAGTCCTCATACTTCGAGGACAACAAACATGCTTTTCATTTATAGTCTTTTTATTCAGTTTTCAGTTTTAGTAGAGCTAGTTGAGGGGCATGTCCTAGCAGCTCTATCCAGTTAGAGGCTTTTTCAGACATAATAGTAGATTCAGCTTTAGTTTTTGAGTGATTGTCCAGTATCACTAAACTCTTAGTATGGTTTATACATTTAGACTATTTGGGTATTCCCCACTTTCAGTTATCTATTGATTTAGCTTCCGCATAGTACTTGTTTTATTCAGTGATTTTATAGTATGCTTATGATATGCCAGAGACAGGATTAGCTTGGGGTCACTCGTGATCCTAGGTCCCGTGTTACATCAAGTAGGTATCCTCGGGGTGTAACAATGTTAATAATCCATGTCGCATAACTCGGATCATTCGTTGTTGGTTTCACTTTTTCTCCTGTCAAGAACCCAATTTTTTATTTCGTGCACCATGCACATCTCCATCAATTGTGACCAGGGGAAAACTTTGTTTCATAAAAAACAATACTCGTTAGCCATGTCAGTTATTGTGTCATATGTTCTTGACTTTCCAGCACTTCATGTAGTAGTTTGAGCAGTATTAGCACGTATTGCTCCGCCTCAACGACGTCCATCACCCGATCAATTCTTTGTTGTTTTGGAATCCCCTTACCCTTGTCCCTAGTTCATCCTTCACCCTGAGGATGATCACCCTACCAATCCGGGTAGCCGATAAGCTGGAAGCAAAAATTTACATTATGTACAAAATGTTTACAGTGAGTATAATTCACTAATTTATTCTCACTTCTTCACATGCTTTTGTCCTGCTATTTGTCTGAACCGCTAGTCAGGTGACCTCGCATCTTTTTTCCTTTGTATGAGTGATGATATTCACCCTTCTGCTAGATTAAAATAGAGTAGACTTTGTTTAGAGTCGGCAATGAATCTGTAGCGAGCATGTTGGTCCTCACAGTTCCATAGAGCGTGTCATCCAATACCATAAGGAAATGATGAACTTTTTCTTCCTCCCATCGCTTTTCTAATAGTGCTCCAATGTTACAATTGCATCTGTCACATGTACACATAGGAACTTGTTAATAATTCGCTAGTTCGTCCTATATAGCCTTCATCCTTCCATTGTATGTTATAATTGTCATACCATGTTGCGTACATTTTGCCAAATCAGATTTCAACTATTGAATCTGAGTCCCATTGACAACTGAAAATTGTTCCTTAATTTATGTCTAGAGATCTTTCGCGTTCTCCATATGTGATATGGTTAAACACAAAGTTGGTTCAATAGTATTTCAAATCCATGAGACTAGCATGGACCAAACTGTCCACCAATCCTCCAACTTAGAAGACCCCTTATGGTTGTGAGATGGTTCCATCAACAAATTCCCATTTCCTTCGAGCTCACAATGAGGTAAGCATTGCACGAGTTCACTCTTCATGATTTTCTCCCCGCAGTTATATTTGCGTGATTACGTTTTCTAGGTTATCATTTGAAGTCAGATCGTAAGGTGAGATTTTCTTTTTGGTTGGTTCATTCCTTTGTGATTCTTCTTTCCCTACCATGGCTCTGATACCATATAAAAATAAAGATAAGCATTTGAAGAATTGGATCTCCCATCTAATTACAGGAAAGAAGAATATATATGCATGAGTTTAGTCTCCTACTCCTAATATCTCTCCTAAAAATATTGAAAATATTATATTTCTTAATATATCCTATAATATCTAATAGAATATCACATCTCTTACAAATATAGATACACAATATAAACTTACTATATTTACACAAATCTTTACTTAATAGACAACTTTTGAAGATACACTTATCTTATTTGATTATTATTTACCTCATATTTTTCTTTATATACAATAGTCTTGTGTATGTCCCTTTAATAGCTTATCATGTTCGAAATTTTTGTTGTTGACATTGATATTTGCATTGATTTTGTAAAAAAAAAATAGTTGAACGTGGTAGAAGGTTCGTCTTGGGACTTGAGACAAATACAAATAAAATAAACAATTGCTTCACCATGTGCTTGTTTTCTTTGAGCAAGTTTAAAAAATATCATCTACTTTGTTGCAAAGAAATTAATTTGTACTTCAATATCCCTCATCATAACTCTCCTAGTTATACTTCTTTTTGTAACTTTGTAGTATAATACAAACTTGGGCTTGAGACTTGAGTGTAGACATGGCCCAAAAGTGTTTCAAATGTCTCTTTACATAACTTTAAAGAGTAACTTTCACGTATAACAAACATAAAAATCATATTTGTATGTTATAGCTATAATTTGCATAATTACGCTCCATAGCAAATTTTATGTTTGCTATGGAGCTTTAGATTTGTATAATTCGCTACAAACATCCAATTTTATACAAATTGTTCAGTTTTGTATAAATTCATTTATACATTGTAATTTGTATAATAAGATATGTATTTGTATAATTATAAGTGTATAGGACGAAAATATATGTATTTGTATTTGTATATACACTTTTCTCTCGCTTTATACAAACACAAACGCATTTTATACCAAAATGTATAAAATGACTAATTGTATACCGAAAATGGCTAAAATGTATACCGAATCAGATGGCAAAAAAAGGGGATGTTTGCTGCGAATTACAATTAAAATAAACTATGACTATAACATTTAATTTGAATTAATAGTTTGCTATTTCATACAATTTTCCCAACTTTAAAATCCATAGAAATAATAAGCAATAATTATTAATTCTTCCATTAAATTTGAAGAAGCAACATTAATAGATTAAAAAACATTAACATACTTTGACATTTTATTTTCATAAAAAAAATAGACAAAAAAAGCTTAAACAGCAGAAAGGGTAACAGGGTATCCATCTGTTGGGATAGCTAGTAAGAAAAAAGGGTACAATATTTTTTCTGAATGAACCTTAGGCTCCCATCTAAAAATTTTAAGTAGATGATGAAGAAAAACAAGAATCAAGAGTCTTGCAAATTCTTTTCCAGGACACAGTCTATGTCCTCCACCAAATGGAACTGATGTATAAGGAACTTGTCCATTTCCTTCAAATCTTGAAGGATCAAACTTTGTAGGATTTGGAAAGTATTCACCATTCTTTTGTGTAGCTCCAAAACTCAAATATATCTGCAAATTTATTTAGATAACACATTCTAATTATATATTAATAAAGAGGCAAAGAAATATTCACAAAGTAATCACATCAAGGGTTAGACATGAATAAATTAATTTAATGTAGGGGTAAAGTGTATGCATAAGTTCTAAGTATTTTTAGTTATACAATATATGAGATACATGTGCAACACATGTGCTGAAAAACAAATACAAGCATTATTAATGTCAGCATTATTAATACAACATATTCTGCATTATTCTTATACACCCTGCCAAACAACCCCGAAAAGGGTAGAATACGTACCTTCCATCCTTTTGGTATGTAAAAGTCTTCATAAGTGAAGTCCTCTATTGCTTCTCTGAAAATACCTTGAACAACTGGTGTGTTTCTTAACACTTCATTCACAAAGCTCCAAGTTTTCCTCATTTTTTGAATGTCATTCCAACATAGCTCTTTCCTTGGCATCATTTGCATTGATATCTCATTTTGCTCTGTCAATTTACAATAAAGTATGGTCAGGATAGAAACTTTCTTTATGTTATGTGAGGATTGTTATTAAGGGGTGTCAATAATTGTAGTAAAATATATAATTAAGAGGTTAGTAGGACTACAACACACAACCTCAAGAAATTTTCGCAACACCTTAACCACTAGACTAAACATTTAACTTATGTTTATAGGTGTCAATACTAGTATATATATTTATTAAATAAAAATTTGACCTCTATATGTACAATGTAATTTTACGAAGAAAGGATGTCTCTTGAGATCCCTTGGGCAAGGGTGAGTTTGCCCTTGGGTGTGGACAAATAAGCACTTAAACTTGAATAAAATTGAACAAATAGACACATGGCATCGTTCTACATGTTAGTCCTATGTGGCGTCCTACGTGTATTATGTCACATAGGACACGTGTGTCTACTTGTTCAATTTTCTACAAGCTTAAGTTTCTACTTCTGCACACTCAAAGTTAGGGGTCATAGATGTCAGCTGAAGTCAAGTTAAAGGGCATAAATATTATGCCTAAAATTAACTTATAAGTGTACATGTAAAGGCTCATCATGATTGGTGAAAGTAGTAAATTTGAAAAATAAAAAATTAACTTGATACAAGATGTAATTAATTATCTCTTTGTGTAACAAATCATGCAATTTAAAAGACAAAATAAATATAAAAATACCTTGGATTATTTCATTGAGGTACTCAGGCATTTGTTGAAGGTACTTCATGGTCAAAGTAATAGTTGTAGCAGTAGTATCATAACTACCAATAATAAAGCCAAACACTTTATCCTCTATTTCAACCTCAGTCATGTACTTTCCATCTTCATCTTGTTCATTGATCATTTGTGTTAACACATCAACTTTTGACAAATTTGGATTTTCTAATAATTCTACCCTTCTTTGTTTAATAATAACCTTCATTTGTTTCCTTAATTCATTCCCAGCTTTCATTGCCTTGTAAAATGTTGTGCCAGGAAGATTTATGTCCACTGCCAAAAGACCTTGTGTAAAAATCTTGAATTTCTCATAAAGATTCAAGATTTTATCCGATTCTTCGATACCCATAAAGGCTCTAATAGAAAGAGAGAAAGTGAATAACTTAACTAGATCATACACTATCACTTCATGTTTCCCTTTCCAATGATTTTTCAAGTGCAAATGTGACATATTGTCCATAGTACTTATAAGTCTCTCTACATTTTGTGAGTTCAAAAAATAGCTAATGACATTGTGTGCCCTTTTGGTGTCATGTTCTATAGGAACAAATGATGTAGAAGGGAAGAGGTTTTGAACAGACTTAGGTCTCCAACCAATGATAAGCTTATTACCTTGTGTGAATATGAATTTGTTAGCTGCTGGACCTGAAAAAATAACAACTTTTTGGCCAAGTAAAGAGGTTTTGAATACATGAGAGTTGTATTTTTTGGTTCTTTCTTGAACAAACTCATGGACCAATCCATAGTAAAGTGAAATAAGGAATTGGATGGTTTCTCCAATAATAGGCTAACCAAATGTACCTGGAGCTAGAGGCATTTTTTCTTTTGGCTTGGCAAAGAAATATTTGAACAAAGAATAGATGATTATAGTAAGTGTGGTTGCAAAAGAGAGGAGGAAGAGGTCCATTTTGAGTACAACTCTTCTTTTTCCTAATTTGGTATTGAAGTATATACCATGTGATATGTATATATAGTAAGGGAAATCCTCTACTTGCACGGTTTCAATATTGACATAATACATAAGCCTTTTAACTTGGTTTCAACATACATGATCTATGTCCTTCAATTTTAGGTGTGTATAATTAGATACTTAAACTTGTGTTAAATATAACAAGTAGACACACGCATTTTAGGTGGCATAATACATGTAGGACGTCACATATGACACAAAATTGTCATGTAGACGAATCTGTCTATTTTGTTCAATTTTATACAAGTTTAAGTGTCTACTTATGCACACTCAAAGTTGAAAGGCATAGATGTTCGTTGAAGTCAAGTTAAAGGGCATATTTATGTATTATGCCTCTCAATATTTATTCATAATATTTTAAAAATAGTTTAAAATATTTTTAAAATAGTTTAAAATTTTAGATCTAAAATAAGTTATATATATTTACCTTGTAGTAAATCATTGTATCAAGTGTAAAATAAATATCTGATAAATATTATTAATATTGATAAATTTTCAAATCGTGTTAATTCAATGATTTTAAATTTTTGTTCTATAATAAATTATATATATGTGTGGACTGTAAATCATCTTATTCTTTTTTCTCAAAAACCTAATGTTAGGAGGCTAATTGAGATATCCATAACTGAAGTATTTTTCTTTGCTGATCTTATGTTTTTACTCTGAGTAGTTGAAAAAATTTATACAAATATCAATGACATTCAAAATAATAAAATATTACTAAAGAATCTTATTCTTGATTTCTTTCTCTTAAAATAACTTTAACAAATAAAAATATAAAAAATAATTTTTTTCTTTTAATCTCATTTTACCAATTAAAATAGAATAACTTCATGTACCATTCGATGAATAATATATGTCATATATATAAGATCATAGTAAATCCATCGTTAATTTTTATTTATATAACGATAAAAAATAATTATAATAAAACAAGAAATATTTTTAATTTTTTCTGAATTAAAGTAGGATAAATATTTGCTAATTCTAAAAAAATATTATTAGAAAAGAATGTGTTAAAAACATAATATATTTATTTGGAAAATGAGCATTTTTTACCCATTAAAAATAATAAAAGCATTTTTGGTCTAAAGTATTGACACCAAAGACATTTTTGTACCAAATCATAAACGGGAACATTTTTATTCATATCACACAATTTAAGGATATTTTTGACTTTTTTCCCTAAAAATGGTTTCTTTTCTTTTTAGACAACACATTAACTTTAACTTTCGACATTATATATTTAAGGCCATAAAATTAATTTAAAAAAAATATTTTTTAACATAACTTTAATTGTAGATCACAAAATTAATTATTTTTTTTATTTTTTTTTAAACTTCGCGTAAAATCATTGGACGGAGACATGCCGTAGTCTTGGGGGATTGGGGTTGACGGAATCGACAGAAAACATAAAAAAAATACAATCATTATTGGGATGCCACTCATGCAATCAAATATTGAGCATATACAGATGTACTTTCTCAATTCTTTTTTATTTGTTAAGTAAATTTTAAGTCGATGTATCCATTAAGAAAATAATAATTGGTATAGCGAGTTTATCATTTTATATTTATTAATTGATAGTCTTAAACACATTTACTTATTACATTTTTTAAAGATATTAATTCAATATTAATAAATTAAAAGTATAATAAATAGAAAAAAACTATCCTGAAACATAATTCTTTTCATATTAATGGAAATTATCAAAAAATAATAATAATAATTTATAAATAAAACAAAAATGAATTATTTCCTTAAGAGTCAAACTTTAAAAATGAATTATTCGCGCCGGAAAGTCCCACACTGGGGTAAAACGCTCCCTAACAAAGGCGACTCCGTATCCAAAGGTGTTCGGATCCGAGACCTCTTGGTTAAGGATGAAGGAGTACTTACCACTCCACCATAACCTGTTGGTACTTATTATTCCATTTCAATTCCTCTTCACATTACTCACTAGCCATCTTCCATTTAAAAAAATAAAAAAATAAAAATTTATGCAGATTTATTTGATAAAAGAAGAAGAAGAAAGTAGTCAATAGTTTTACAACGTGTATCTATATGTAGCACTACTTTATTGTTAAAATATTTATTGAGTAAAGTTTTTCTTTTGATAATGTTAATATTAAGGGCAAATTTGTCAAAATGTATTTTAATTATATTTATTTTAAATAAATTTAAAGAAGTTAAAAAAATATGGGAGGAAGATTTAATATCATAAATCATAAGAGAGATGAGTATAGTAGAGTCAAACTTGAAAGGAGGTCTTCGATATTATTCCAAAATCTATCTATATATATAAGGAGAAGAAAAAATGACACATGTCAACACCACAAATTTTCAGTATTTTAAATAATTTTATATAATTAATAATCAATAAATAAATAAATAAATATATACACATGTCAATAATTAGAACTAGAATGACACATGTTAGCACCACAAAAACATGATTTTTCAATAATTAAAAAATATTAATTACATGTAATAGGATTAAATAATAAAATCAACTATTTGCAATTATCTTAAATTCGAAATTAAAATATTAAATTTACTTATTAAAGAATTACTTTAAATTAACGTTATATAATCATTTTATAATTTTCAAAATTTATCTTCTATCTATATATATAATAGGATAAGTAAAAAGTGCAATGTGTAAGCTCCACAATATTTTTAAATATTTTTACAATTAAAACTAATTATTTGTAATTATATTAAATAATAAAATACAATTCAAAAAGCAAAACAGAAATTTAAAGCAGTTTTAAAAAAAGTATACACGTGTATATTTTAGAAAAAGTACAAATATATTTTCTTTTTAAAAAAAAACTGAAACGGTAATATTAAAAAATAAAATTATATATTTGTTTTACAGAAACTGAATGTTCATAGGTTACAACTTCAAGAGTCCTAATTTCTCTCTATTACTTACAATTTAAAACGCCATTTTCCAAAATAAAAACAACATTATTTCATATGCGATCAAGTTTACTAATCATCTAAGTAACATTAAGTATTTCAAGTTCTTCTTGATTTGTTTATTCTTTTTAATTTATATGTGTGTTATAGTGTATGTTGTTTGTATGCCAATGTTGATTAAAAGGTTTATCAGCCTAATAATTATAGATATATATTGGTGTATTTCACGATTCATCTTTTATTTGATAGATCTGTTGAAGAATTACCATGGCCTGTGAAGAAATGTTCTCAATGATGCGTTAATTATAGATTGGTATGACTGAAAAGGAGAAAAGCATTTTTATTTCGAGTTCTTCTTGATTTGTTTATTTTTTCAATTTATTTATGCATGATAATGTATGTTATTTGTATGTCAATGTCAATCAAAAGATTTATCAGCCTAATAATTCTAGGTATCTCTTGGTGGATTTCATGATTCTTCCTATATTTGGTAGGTATGTTGAAGAATCTTCATGACCTGTGAAGAAATGCTCTCAATGCGTGAAGTATAGATTGGTATAACTGAAAAAGAGAAAAACAATTTTACTACGAAAACAAAAATGGTAGTGTTTTAGTGGAATTTCTCACTACCTTTCCCTTTAGTCGTGGAAGGTAGAAGAGCAAAACCAAAGCGGCCCAAATGCGAGCACCATTGAAGAAATCATTTTTCTTTATTTTCTCTTTATTTGGGAGTTCAATGAATTTTCGAAATGTTTTTATTGATTTAAACATTCATGCTCAATTAGGTTCATGTTTGAAATGCATTTTTTTTGCTGCCTTCACCGGTTAATTGACGTGAAAATTTTGTGATGGCTATCTTCTTAGTTTTAACAAATGCTTAACTTTAGTTTGACATTAAGAGAAAAAATTTGTATGCCATATTATTTTAATAGGAGATGATTATGGCATCATGAAATGTAGCATATCATGAATTATGCGTGAACCAGCAATACATAATATTTATACTGATGAAGATTTAGAATTTGGTAATTTGTCTCTCTCTTAACTTGGATGAAAAAGATGTGCAATTGTGCATTATAACTCGTGCTGCTTCATATTGTTTACTATCCTTATAATAGATGCACAAAGTTTTAATTCAAGTTGTCATACAACTCACCTTTGTGATAGAACTCATACATTATTAGCTTTTTATAATCTTTTTTATTTTCACTTTCTTTTATAATTTGTATACTTATTTTTACAAAGATCATTGTGTAAATTACAATTTAAATTAAATAGTTAGTTTTAAAACTTTCCATTGCATTTCTACTTAGTACAAACTCTAAAAAATAATTAACAAAAAAAGTGATTAAATAAACAAATTAGAAATATGTGGTGGGGGAGATGGTGTAGTCTTAATTTGAATTCATTTTTCAAAGATCATTGTTTAAAGTAAAAAATAAATATTATTAAAATAAATACCCTTTATACTCATTTATTAATTTCCAGTACACTTTCACTTCTGCACAATTTAAAAAAAAAAAAAAAGCCTCCTGCACAATCTTTAAGACTTTACCACTATCTATTTTGTGTTTTTCAAGAAAAATAAACTTAGACCACAAATTTAAAAATTAAATGTTATCTATCCCTACTGCACATTAATAAAATTAAATCACAAATTTGAAAATTAAACATCATCTATCCCTACTGCACACTAAAAAATAATTTAAAAATTCAAAAAATTCTACTACACATTAACACTTCATGTTTAAGTCCTAAAACTATGCACCCTTAAATTAATGCACGTTTAGAAGTATTATTATTATTATTATTATATTATTATTATTATTATTATTATTATTATTACTATTTAAAGTTATCAAATTTGTATATTTTCTTATTAAACTAAATATAAATATATATATATATATATATCCATAAAAAAGAAGCATCAGAGAAATTTCATTATTAAAAAATAATATTATTTAAGATCACTTTTCTTAAATTTTCTCTACAAACTCCTACCTTCACTGAAACTTAGGCAACTCACACTTATCTACACACAAATTTAAATTATTTTCAGATTATTTTATTTTAAATTCAATCTAAAAAATATTAATAGATAAAAAATGTAATGATAAGCATTATTTGTGAAACCCAATAATTATATGGTAATTATCTAGATAATAGTTAGTTATTATTTGCATTTAGTTTTTACGGTTTTAAAAAACATCATATTTTTATTGTTACTTTAGACCTTATACCGTTTTAAAAATTCAAATTTTAAAAGTAGTTTATCTACATATACTCTTCCTAAAATATTCCTCTTAATTCATAAGCGCACACAAGTCTCTCCCTTCTAAATCACAAAACATGATTTTAAAACTTCTTCTTTTATCTTAAATACTTTTTTTTTTAAAAATCAACATTGAAATTTTGAATTTAATATATAAAGTCACTTAAAAAATATCTGTTGATTTGGTAAAGTAATTTTAAAATTTTTGGTGAAAGATCTTTTTTTTAAAACAGAAATTACTTTATGAAGTCTAATATCTTTAACGTTATTTCATTTTCATATTACTAGATGAATACTTTGATGTAGAGAAATGCTATAATAATGATTTTCTTATCAAAAAAAATTTAGGGTGAATAAAAATCTTTGAGATAAAACTTAAATAATGATTTTCGTATAACTAGAGTTTATTTTAATGAGCTCTTATAACTTTTTGCTTATAAGCCAAAAAAAGATAAGAAATTTTAAACTATAATTTTTGGATTATTTGTAGTTTTTTAGACTTGAAAACAGATGCTTAATTAGAAGCACTTTTCATTGTTAAAAACTATTTTACTTTAAAACACTTAAAATAAAGTAATTGAAACATGGTCTAAGAAATTCAAAAAATGCTAAAGATAGTGTAGAGAATTCTCAAGTTATCATAAAGAGCATATATAGCTATCAAAATTTAATGAATCTGTTATATCCTATCAAGGTGCTAAATGCTAGCATTCTCCTAGATAAACTTTACAATATTATTTTATTAATAATAAGTTAAACTTTGAAATTGTCAATAAATCAATATTTACGAAAGTGTTTATTAATTGACCGCGCAACGCGCGAATACGTATACTAATATTATTAATAATGATAAAATTCAAAGCGTGTAAATTCAATGATTTTAAAGTTTTGTTCTACAATAAATTATATTCATTTATGTGATTGTAAATCTCTCATTCTTTTTTCTGAAAAACTTTATGTGAGATGACTCATTGGAATTTCCATAACTAAAGTTTTTTTTTGTCGACCGTGTTCTTTTACTCTAAGAAATTGCAAAAAAATTACGCAAATATCAATAACATTAAAAATAATAAATCCATAACTAAAAGATATGAATTTTTAAAAAAAAATTAAAAAAATGCAACTAAAATGGTTTCATAATTTTTAAAAAATTATACATCAAATAAATTTAAAACATGTCATCAACAGAAACGTCCATGCCTGCTTCACCTTAACTCCCTCAGTGCATGCCTGCTTTTTTTTTATAATCACACACATAGCAGCTGTGAGTGGTGCTTTAGCTTCCATTGTACTCTCCTCATTGGGGTATTAATTTACTTTCTTCGTTTAAAAAAACTGATCTATATTCCTTTTAAGTCTACTTTTTTTTTATATATAAAAATGATCTTTTTACAATATTTTAATTTCAACTTTCCACGTGACATGTTTAAGGTCATAATATTAACGGACATTTTAATACATTTAATATAACTTTAATTTAGGACCCACAATATTTAAAAAAAATTCTTCATTGTCTTAAAATTTGTGTCAACTCAAACTAGGCTTTTTTTAAGGGGAACATTCAAAAACAACAACATTAAGCCTTAAATAGGTCACTCCTTAGCTACAGTTTCACTTATTACAATTCACAACTACACTTTGGTTTGCTATACATTTGTATTCTTTGTATATTTTTCACAGGTTTCAAAGAAAAAATACAAATATAAATTAATTTGCATCAAAATGAATACATATTAGAAGGAGAGAGTAGAACAAGATCGAGAGAGGAAGGAGAGATGATGAATACATGTTGTATTCTTTGTATCACTAATACAATTTATATAGAATATCAATACAATTGATACAAAATATGAATATAGTTTTTCGAATACAATTGATATAAAATACAATTCTCTCACATATATTTGATTGGATACAATTGATACATAATACATATAAAGTTGATACTCCCTCCATTTCATATTAATTGAATTGTTGAGGTGTTTCACACCCTTTAAGAAAAGAAGATAAAGACATAAATTAGGCATAACTTTCCATTTTTACCCTTATTAATTATTGTCAAATTTATGATTAAAATAACTAAACAATAATTAATAACTATTTCCAATACTAACTAATGAAGGGTAAAATTGAAAGAACATTCTAAAAGTAGTCTTGAAAATTGAACAATTAAGTTAATTTGAAAAATGAAAAATGTTTCAAAAATTCAATTAATTTGAAATGGAAGGAGTACAAAATACAAAAATAGTTTTTTCGAATACAATTGATATAAAATACTAATATCTCACCTATATTTGATTGAATATAATTGATGCATGATACATTTAAATGGATTTCTTCTTATTGACAAGGACAAGAGGGAGAGAGAGAGAGGGAATTGGGAGTAGAGAGGCAGTGAAAGTGAGAGAGGAGAGAAAATTTGTTATAAAACCCCACATATAGCTATAAATTATAATATTTTAAACAAAATTAATGTGTGTGCGTGCGTGCGTGCACTCGCGCGTGTGAAAATGACTTCTCAAATGGAAGTAGGGAAAACAAGTTACATAAGTAATGATACAAGTTTATTGTCTCCTCCCAATCCACTCAGCCCTCACCCCTTGACCATCCCACTCTGGTACCCTTTGCCAGCCCGAACCCCCACTCCTCATCTCTATCCGCTTTCATAATATTTTGCTAGATAACATATAAATATTTTTGGAATAATATTTTCTTGCTTACTAACCAAACACTAAAAATAAGTAAGAGATTCACTTACTTTTTAAAAAAAGAGAAACGTTTTTCATGAAATCATTTTCCGAAGAAAAAACATTTTTTCTCCATACCAAACACACATAATTATATTCAAACGTAAACATATTGATTTCTAATTTTTTTTCATCAGATTAATTTCTAATTAACTTATATTATAAAAAAACATAATTCGCATGCGTAAAACAAATTTTGAGTTTTGAAATCTAGTTTGGTAAAATTAGGTCTTTGGCCTAGCTCACACCCCAAAAAGCTAGCTCAATGAGAGGACGATTGTTCAAGCCTTATATGGAATCCGTCCATCTTTTTAACCATCAAGGTGAGATTTTGTCATTTTTTTAAGAGAGAAATATTAAAAATATCTCTAAACTCGACGCAAATTATTAGTTTCATCCTGAAACTATTGACAGCCTTAAAACATCCATTTACTTGACTAACTAAATTTAAATACACTCCCGATCTTGCAACAAAAGTGAAATACACTCCTAAATTCTCGCCAAATTTAGGAATATTGTCAACACTTCTCTCAACTTTTTATTAAGAGGCTCATGCTCCAACAAGAATTTGATATCATTTTCTATGTCATGTGATAGTAGATCGGGGGTATATCTAAGTTTAGTTAGTCAAGTAGAGATGTTTATAAAGCTATCAATAATTCAGTGACAAAACTAATAATTTACGCCAAAATCAAAGATATTTTCGATACTTCTCTTTTTTTTTTTAACAAGTTTCCCTTTCTGAGGTATCATCTGGTGAAGTGTTTATCTCAAATTTACATTTTCGAGATCTTCAGTAAGATTCTGTAGTTGAGAACAATAAATTGGAAAGAAGAGAGGATAAATATTTTGAAATGATATCTATTGAATCCTCACATGGTTAAGACACTGCAGCAATATGGGTACTGCAATGTATTTTAATCCGTTAATTTTCCCATTGCGTAATAAATGGGAAAATGCATTAATTGTGTAATAAACAGGAAGATTGGATATGGATTATCCCATACTAGGGTGTATACTATTTGAATTAAACTTAAAAATCAAATCAAATCAAATTAAATCGAGTTCTAATTTAGATTGATTTTTGGTTTTTTAGTTTGATTTTAGATTAATAATTTACTTTATTTAGTTTTTTTAGTTTGATTTTAGATTTAAAAAAATAAAGAGAGATAGAGAGGGCGTTATTGTTTTTCATGATGATTTATTTTTTATTTTTTGTTTGGACATTTATAATTGATATACTCTTATATATTGTGTTTTACGTTTACTTGTGATTTATATTAGAAAGTATATTTAAGAGATTCAATATTATTACTTGTTCTTATATATTTTAATTATTGTATAACTAAATAATCAAACCGAAAAAAAAAACCAAAAAAGAGAAAAACCAAATCGAACCAAATTTATTTTGGTTCAGATTGGGTTACACTTCTTCAAAATCAAAAACCAAAAAATTCAATTTGAATAGTAAAAGAACAATTTTTCTTTCTTATTATACTCTAAATTTATTAGCATAGAGTTAATGTCTTTGAAAAATGTAGTGAATAAAAATATTTAAGACCATATCAATTATAATATGGATAAAATTGTAAACTCACTCTACCAATCATTGTTTTCTTAATAGATATGCTAAGTAAAAATCTAACATATAAAAGAGGATGGAGAGAGTATTATATAAGTATATTGTTATTTTAAGTGTAATATTTTATAATTTTTTCTTGTACTCAAATTATTTAGCGACATAACGTTTACTAAACAAATATATATTTGTTATCATAAATTTATAAAATAAATGTCAAGAAATACACTTATATTAGCCTTTTTTTTTTAGTTTCATACCTAAATTATTGGGAATATAAAAAACATACCTCAATATTGACTAGACCAAACATCACTAGCTATAACAAAAATAGTTTTAGCGGTAATAAATATGAACATTAACAAAAAGTGTTAAAACATTTACCGTCATTAGTTAATTATCATTGGATCTAATGTCGCTAGTATAGGCTTTAGTAACATTTACAAAGAATGTTAATTGTCACTAAAAAATATATCTAGCGGCAATTAAATTATTACCCTTATTTAATTACCGCTAAAGATCATTTTTGTTGTAGTGAGAAACATTTGATCCAAAAATTTTGTTCACGTTCTATTGTTTTCGTTGATACATTGTTTTTAGTTAACTGTCGAAAACACACTCAAACTATTTATTTTTTTTTTTAAAATTCATACCAAATTTTTTGAGAATGTAAAAAACACACCTAAACTATCAGTCATTAATTTAAGAAATGTACCTCGATGCTGACTGTACCTTGAATTTTTGTCCACGTGACTTTTTTTTATAGAAATTTTTATTTTAAAAAAAAATCAGTTTATTTTTAAAGAGTGAAGTTATGTGTTTCAATTTATATTTTTTAGTTGAAATTGTATCATGATTCGAAATCTAAAGTGATATTAGCACCTACTTATAACATCCCATCAATAGGTAAGCTAGCCAAATTCATAGCCAAGAACCAGAAGTAATGGACTACCTCGCAGAAGAAAAGCACACAAAAATCAAAGAATAGATATCAAAAAGAAAGAAAAAAAGAATAAAAATATACATAATCCACCCCCAAGACTTGGTATCAGTGGATAGTCAAGATAGTAATCAAAATATAGATACATACTAAGTACAAATATCCAAAATTGTCTCTGTATACAAAAGAAAGACTAGTCCATGCAAAATCAAAAGGAGAAGGACAACTCTAAACGCCAGTAGCTCACCCTAAGTCTCCGATCCACAGTGTAGACACATAATTTTTGACCGAACATAAAAATTTGTACTATTTTTATTCCTTAAATATTTCTTTTATGTCAAGTTAGATATTTTGATTTTGTCTTATTTTAGTAAGTTTATTTTAAAAGATTTGAAAACTACAAAAAAAAATATGTTGTCTTTTAATATAAATTTTAATAAATAAGCTAGTATTTCTTAATTACAGTTTTAAATTAATTATTTAAATCTTCTTATATTTGATTAGTTCAAGATAATGAGTTAATATTTTTATTTAAACAAAAATTATTACTAACCTACACTACCCACACTACCCCACTACCCCACTACCCCAACTCCACTCCACTACCCCCACACACACCACTAAACTCACCCAAACACCCTCATAGCCATTCTGCACAACCATACTACATATATACACGACACACACATTACAATACATATACTAACCAACATACACAACACAAAAAAAACGGACAGAAACCAAAAAAAAACAACACATTACACGACAAAAAAAAGAAGAAGAAAAACTTTCCCATTTTATTTGATTATCCTTTTAAAAATTCACCAACACATTCACATCTTTTCTTCCTTACCCATTCTTTTCGTATCAACACAAACACATATACCATCACAAACAACCTACAAAAGTTGTGGGTGTTCTAATCGAGCTTCGATTAAGATTTTGCGGTATTAACTTTACTTTATCTTCTTATTTAATTTATTCATGGAATTTGATGTAATTTTATGACAAGTTTTATTATATTTTGTTTCCTTCATGAATTTGATAGAAATAATTCATTTGTTAGTTGTTATATCTCTATTTCATGAATGAAGGTAGCTTTAATTGATGATTTTATTTTTTATTTATTTATTTTTATTTATTAGTTGTGATCTCTTAAAAATGAACGGATCATAACATTGTTCTTGTCTTGATTTAGATAAGAATGATAAAGTAGGTATAGTTAGGCTAAAAAATAAATATATAAACAAATTTTTGTTGTTTTATTTTATCAAACAAAAAATGAGATTTTTTTTTTTTGCAATTCAGTATTGTTTTCTTTGATTAGAAAGTGTACACTTAATTTTGACTTCAACTTTAAGAAATTGCAAAAAATAAAAACATATGAAAAATGATCAAAAAATTTATTCTAGAAGTTTAATATTTTACTTTATTTGTTTTTTTTTTAGGAATACATATTTTCTGTTAATGTTAGATCGAACACTTAAACAAATTAAAAAATATTTGTTTCAATTAAGAATGTGGTTGCACATCTTTTTTTGAGACATTAAAATAAACTCAAGGATGCGGTGAAGTACCTTGTCCACTAATATAATTAGTTTTTATTAATTTAAGGTAGTGACTTACAAAAAATAAGGTTATTAAGTGTGATGCAAAGAAGACAGTTATGTCTCTAAAATGTCAAGATCGAGAATGCAGTTATGCATCCGGTTTAAGACTAATAAAAATTCAACAATTAAAAAATAGGTGAATCATGGCCTTAGACACAAATTATCCAAAAACATATTAAAATAAGTATAAGTCAATAAAAGCGACCGTGCTAGAACCACGGGACTCGAGGGATGCCTAATACCTTTCCCTCGGTCAACAAAATTCCTTACCCGAATTTCTAGTTCGTAGACCAAAACTAAAAGAGTCATTTCCTATTGATTAGGGATTCGAAAAGGTGACTTGGAACATCACAACTCAATTCCAAGTGGCGACTCTGAAACAAAAATAAAATAATCCCTAAATCAATACCGTTACTTAAATTGGAAAAACCCTTCCGCCGCTGTGCGCAAAAAGGCGTGTGACATCTCTGGCGACTCTGAAATAATAAAATAATCCCTAAATCTATAACGTCACTTAAATTGGAAAAACCCTTACCGCCTGTCGCGAAAAGGGGTGTGACATCCCCCCCCCCCTTCTGATTGTGTTGGTGTAGAAGTATATAGGTGTAGGGTGTGAAATTGTGGTGGGGTCGTGTAGGAAAATGTGAGGTGAGTGGGGGTAATGTAGTGGGGTAGTGAGGTAGTGTGGGTAGTTTAGGTTATTATATTTATTAAATTAAATATATATATAAAAACCATAATAATAAAAATATTAATTATTTTGAATTAATAAAATATGAGAAAAGTCAAATAGCTAGTCTAAAAATATAATTAAGAAATACTAGCTTATTTATTAAAATTTAAATTAAAAGAAAACATATATTTTTTGTAGTTTTTCAATCTTTTAAAATAAACTTACTAAAATACGATGAAAAATAAAATATTTAATTTATATATAAAAGCAATATTTATGTACTAAAAATGGTGTAATACCTTAATTCTGTCAAAAATTACGTGTCTACACACAGTTGTTTCGCAATAGGCACAATCTATTCCAACTGATTTTGAAAGCACCAACATGAGGGAATAAGAGGGAAAATCTTTAAACCAACCATCAAAATGACAAACTACACAGTCATAATTGGTAGCTTATATGAGTCGGTTGATAGCTTATATGCATCCACCACAAGTTAATAGATCAAGTCCCTTGACATAACAAGCACAATAGATAAGTAAAACTTAAAATAAAGAACACCTAATGTTTAAATCAAAACCTCCTTTTTCGAGCGAGGAGAAAACCACGACATGTCCTACAAGATTTCAACCACAACTTCTTTATTTACTTCAAAGAATCAAGGTTCAGATTACAAACTCTTGCAACCTAGGAACTAAACTCTTAATCCCTTCTCCCTTTGTAGAAAATTTGTACGTTAAACAAAGCAATAAATCTATTGCCTACTACACCAACTAACACAATTGATATAGACTTCAAGAACACGACATATATAACCCTAGTTACAACTCAAACTTAATCAATGATTACAACTAAAATGATTTGATTCCCTTACAATATAGGAATAGATCTTACACTAAATTAAACCAAGACTATAATCTCATATAACAACTAAAGACAGTAGAAGATCACTCGATCAGGTCTCTTGTTGCATATGAGAATATGTTTTTGAGAGAATGACTTTTGTTGCGTGTAATTCTTCAAATGTAAAAATAGGGTTATGTCCCTTGTTAAGATGACTAATATAAACCTAGTGCAACATCATTGGCTGAGAGTGTTTATACTCTGTAGTCGCGTATCAACCACTGCATTTGTGGCAGCTTTACAATTATCATTTTCGCATAGTCTGAAACTCTCGGTCTCTCATAAAATCAGGTCCCCTACTAGATTCCATCGTTTGTTAAATCATCAAAACTTAAGAATATAACATTGATGTTTGAAAAATCCTGGGCTAATAAGTCTTACCTATAAGAAAATAGTTATAAAATATCTCATAAATCAAGACATTTTCCCTATGGAACGTATCTTATTTTTAGAAGTCCTTTGGCTAAGTCTTGCCTATTACACAAGATTTATGGAGCATATGATAAATTAAGACACAAGACAATAATGTCTTGCCTTGCCTCTAATTCAAGAGTAATAGAGCATCTGACAAATCAAGATACATTATGAAAGTGTCAAGACTTTCTCATGGAACATAACTTATTATTTTGAAGTTCTTGATCTAAGTCATGCCTCTAAGGTAAGATTTATAGAGCATCTCATAAGTTAAACATAGTGAAATTGTGTAAAGTGTTGTCCATGAAGTATGTATGTATATATATATATATATATATATATATATATATTGTGTTTCCCGTAAGTTTGACTTAGTGAAAATGATGTATGTCCATGAGGCTCAACTTGTTATTTGAAAGTCCTTGGACTAAGTCTTGCCTCTAAGGCAAGAGTTATAGAGCATCTCATAAATAAAGACACAATGTGGTAGAGTCAAGTCTTGTTGTTAGTTTATATGAGTTCACCATATGCTATGAGACAGGTCCAAACTTAGTGAATTTGAGTTAAAAGTTGAGATCTACGGATAAGGTCTATGGACCGTAGGAAGTTTGATGATCTGTAGAAGTGTGTCGTAGGATTTACCCAAGATTTTAGACCCCACTCACTCAACCTACGGTTGACCAGTATGGTTCGTAGGAATTTCTACGAGTCGTACGAAGCAACAGTAGGATCGACCGACAGTTATTTTTAAGAATATTTGGGTGTTTTCCTATGTATATAATACATATACTACATCGTTTTAACCTATAAATAGACCTATAACTGATTTCTCTCCTAAAATCTACCCATTCCCTTTCATTCCCCATAAATTCCCAAAATCCTCTTAAGTTTTTCTCTCTCTAGATGAAGGAAGAAGAAGCTAGAGTTTCTCAATCAAGTCTCATTTTCACAATTGTTTTGAGCTTCAATATCAAGATATGTAGGGTTTCATCAATGGGCTCTATTCACCCATTGAGTCCCAATGATTTCTCCAAATCTCATATTCAATGTCAATCCCATTGATTATGTTTTCATTCGATTCTTCATGGGTTCTAATTTTGTTGATTCAATTGTTTGGTTTTGATCTTATTTTGATTATTTTGACTCAATTACATGCTTTCCAATTGAATTCACATGATTTTTACTATGAACCCTAATTTACATGAATTTATAGAGAAGCTATGAGTCTATGAATGATATTTTCATGAACATATGCTTGATTTATGAAAAGAAAGGTTTTATGATCTAGGTTTCTCTAAGATGAGCATCAATGAAATTATGAAATAATTTTCTCACATATTGAGGAATCATGGTAATTGTGAAATGTTTTCTAACATATGCTTAATTTAAGATTTAATGAGCTACTCTATGATGTTTTAAGCTTGGATTGGTAACCTAGTGGTGCTTTACCATGTGTAATGATATGTTTATGAAAATGACTATTCTATTGGGATTTAATATATCATCGAGAGAACTTTGAGGTGGAGACTCAAATAAGGTAGTCTCTACAAGCAGCCTCTAGTTCCAAACTACGTTCTCCCGTAAGATTGCCTTACATGACCTAGATAGTGGATTCACATATAGTATATGATATGATACATATTTCTACCTTGGCAAGTAGACTCTCCTTTCTCGATGTGAGAGTTACATCAGATTCCACGATATAGCTCATATGATCTATTGTCGGTTAAATCTAATATCCCACAAAATGAACTAAGTTACATTCAAAGGTTTTATGAATCTATCCTTATGATTTAAGTTGCATTTACCATGTTCATGATTTATGATTCTTCTTTAAAGGTTTTTACTATGTTTATTTTGGTCATGCATATCATGTTTTCTATTATGTCCCTTTATGATCATATTTCATGTTTCTATGCATATCCTTTATACTTAGTACATTCCATGTACTTGTGCCTAAATTGTTTCACTAATGTAGGGAACAAGTTACTGAGACTGAACTGCACAAGATTAATTGAGAGACTAGGGACTATTACCTCAAGCTGAAATTAAATCGAAAGGAAAAATGTGAGGATACTTGGCCATCATGGTTGCTTCTGCTTCCCAAGTGGCTCCATCTACAAATTGATTCCTAGCCTCCACAAAACCTTTACTGAAGCGACCTCTTTATTTCTCAACCTAGGAAACTGATGGTCAAGAATCTCAACTAGAACCTCTTCATAGGTGAGGCTATCTTTCACAGCTACACTCTCTAAAGGCATTATCGATGTCGGATCACAAACACACTTTTTCAACAAGGAAATGTAAAAGACTGGTTGAACCGCTGCTAGTTCTGCTTGCAAATCTAACTCATAAGCCACATTACCAACCCTTTTTACGATTCTATAAGGACATACATACCTGGGACTGAGCTTCCCTTTTTTGCCAAATATCATCACCCCCTTCATAGGTGACACCTTTAGGAAAAGCCAATTATCTATTTCAAACTCTAAGTCCCTTCTTCTCGCATCTGCATAGAACTTCTGAAGACTCTGAGTTGTCTTTAGTTTATCTCTGATGAACTAAAATTTCTCCATAGCCTCATGAACTAAATCTGGCCCAATCAAGGCTACTTCACCTACTTTGAACCAACCAATCAGAGATCTACATCTACGCCCATACAATGCCCTTGAAATCGATCACACAAGCTCTTAATATGTCCTCTAAGGTCTGAATGACACGCTCTACCTTACCATCATTTTACGGATGAAATGTTGTACTGAGATTTATCTGAGTACCAAGACCTTTCCGAAATGACTTCCAGAAATGAGATGTAAACTGAGGAACCCTATCTGAGATGATAGATAAGGGAACCCCATGCAACCTAACTATCTCACTGATGTAGAGTCTGGTGTAGTCCTCCGTTGAATCTGTAGTCTTGGCAGCCAAGAAATGAGCTGACTTAGTGACTTTGTCCACTATCACCTAAATAGAATCATGTTGTCTGTGAGTACAAGGTAAACTCATAATGAAATCAATGTTTATCACTTCCCACTTTCACGTAGGAATGCTAATCTCCTAAGTCATACCTCTTGGTTTATGATATTATACTTCAACATATTGACAGTTAGGATCCTTAGTCACAAAATATGCGATGTCCCTCTTCATGTCGTTGCACCAATAGACTTCCCATAGATCACCGTACATCTTAGTATCACCCGGATGAATAGAATATCTGGAATTATGGGCTTTTGTAAGGATCTGCTGCCTCAACTCACCCATATTTGGAACACATAATCGACCCTGGTAAAGAAGCACACCATATCCCCTTTGGGAGAATACCGCAACTCTCTGTTGATGAATTTCTCCTTTTAACTTAAGCAGTATTGGATCACTGTGTTGTTTCTATTTAACATTCGCTACCAATGAAGATTCTGAGTCATTCTGAACTATCATACCACCATCTGACGTGTCCATAAGACAAACTCCTAAGCTAGCAAGACGGTGAATATCTATGGCTAATTCTTTCGTCTCTTCCTCAACATGTGTCATGCTACCCATGGATAGTCTGCTGAGGGTGTCAGCCACTACATTAGCTTTACCCGGATGGTAAAGCACATTCATGTCATAGTCTTTGAGGAATTCAAGTCATCTCCTTTGACAAAGATTCAACTCTAATGGGGTGAACACATACTAGAGGCTCTAATGACCTGTGAACACATCAACATGAACACCATAAAAGTAGTGTCTCTAAATCTTTAGGGAAAAAATAACGGCTTCAAGCTCGAGGTAATGAATCGGGTAGTTCTTCTAATGGACCTTAAGTTGTTTGTAAGCATAAGCTATGACCTTACCCTACTACACCAACACACAACCTAGGCTGACCCTGATGCATCACAATAAACCACATAACCACCTGAACCCTCTGGTATAGTCAAGACATGAGCTGTAGTCAACCTTGTCTTCAGTTCTAAGAAGTTTTTCTCATACTCATTTGACCACTAAAACTTGACCTTTTTTTGAGTCAACTTGGTCAATGGGGTAGCTATGGATGAAAATCCGTCAACAAACCTCTTGTAGTAACCGGCCAAAACCAAGAAACTTCTGATATCAGTCGGAGATGTGGGTCTAGGCCAATGCTCTATTGCCTCAATTTTCTGGGAATCCACTCAGATCTCTTTGGTGGATACCACATGACCAAGAAAAGTTATTGACTGTAACCAAAATTCACATTTGTTGAACTTAGAAAATAGTTGGATCTTTGAGGGTTTGCAGAACAACTCTTAGATGAGTCACATGCTCTTCCTCAATCTGAGAGAAAATGAGGATATCAATAAAGATGATGACGAACAAATCCAAATATTGTTTGAACACCCTATTCATTAAGTCCATGAAAGTTGCAGGATCTTTTTTTAGTACAAAATATATAAATACAAATTCATAGTGACTATACCACTATACCGAGTCTTGAAGGTTGTCTTCGGGATGTTACTATTTGTGACTCTGAGCTAATGATAGTCGGATCTGAGGTCTATCTTTGAATATAAACTAGCACCCTGAAGTTGGTCAAACACGTTATCAATCCTGGGGATGAGATATTTATTCTTGATTATGACTTTGTTCAACTGATGATAGTCAATGCACATTGTCGCACCCTATTTCGAACCGGTCGAAACAGTTCACAACATAATACGGCTGACACTCTGATTTTTTGGAAAAATTGTTTTGTTTCATTTTAGAGTCGCCACCTAAATTTTTAGGAAAATATTAGGAAAACCATTTTTAAAATATGTAAATGTAAACTCTGTTTTGATTTGCGAAACCAATGAGATTCTGAGTAAGGGTTTTGGTTACTCGAGCGGAAGGTGTTAAGCACCCCTCAGAGCCTATTTGAAGATAGTCCTTAAACTCAATTTAGGAAACTATAATTAGGAAAACTTGTTTATTTATTTTCTTTAAAATCAATGGTAAGTAAATTTTATTAGTTTAAGAAAAAGAGTAAAATACAAGGTACGACATATATATGTCTATTAGATAAAATTACAGTAGTATGTTTATCATACGGTAAGAAAAAAAAATGCGCTAAAAGTGTATGACAATTTTATGTTAAAAAAATAAATATATATAGATGTGTCTAAAATCGTTAACCGACCAAAATTAAAAGACAACTTATAAAAAGCGTTTTAAGAGGAAATATTAACATAATATAAACTAGCTTTAATAGAAAGCGTTAATATATAAGATTTTATAAAATGATAACTATAAACAAATCTCGAGAATGAAACAATGTCTACTATAATCTAAGAAAATTAGTTAAGATTTAATTATTGTTTTTTAACGAGCCAGAGGCTTTAAAAAATGGATATAATTTATTGGGTAAAAGTTTTTTTAAAAAAAATAAAAAATAAACCAACTTAAAGGATGGGGACCAAATTCTAGGCCATTTTTGTTTTTAAAGAAAATAATTATTGTATTCCATTTGAAAGTTGTGTTCTATCAACTAATCTACCTGTTTTAAAGTTCTCAAAAAGTTGTATTATTAGTCTAAAACATAAACACTTCTACGTACTAAATTCCAACACTTACAAAGTTTTAAGAAAAGATGTGTTAAATGTGCATTTTAATGTTCAAATTGTTACCTCTCAAGGCTCTCAAAATCTGCCCCTTTTTTAAGCTAAAAAATCTGCACTTTTAAACCTTTAGAATCTATATTCTGTACTCTTATTCTGAGTAAAAGATAGCTACAAATGTTGTTAGTAACGGATGGTTAAAAACAAATAATAGTCGTAACATTCTATCTGTGGCATCACCACAAGTGCGACATTAATTGAGAAAATGACATAAACTCACCAATATAGCATAATGTCCTCTACAAAACACGGTAAACAAGAGCAAATATCAAACATAAAACTGCAATTCTACAACGTTAATTAGAAGCAAAATTATGTATATTTTGAGAACATAAATTCTTAAAGAGAAGAAGAGGCACTAGACACTATCGATGCGGTGGGGCTGCTAGACACAAGTAATAACGTAGGCAAACACAAATCTGATTTGGACAGATGAATGGAGTCGTATCACAACTCCAAATGTACATGTACAAAAAATAAGAAGAAAAAAAAATTAGCAAATGAGCTTCAAACTTATGAGAAGCAAATCAAAATGAATTTCATTTAGTCATCTGTTAACCCAGATTTGAGTTAACTTGTACTAGCAATTACCTTTTAATCGACATGATTTTCTACAGATTAACCTCTTTCTGTAAGTTAGATTTGGCGTACATAATTTTTAATATATTTTATACCATAAAGTGAGCTTAAGTATGTCTGCAACTGTATATTGAAACATAAGAATATATATATATATATATATATATATATATATATATTTATCATTTTAGTCTAACAAAAGAAATAAACAATATTCACATATAACGTTTCTAAAAAAATATAACCAATGTCTAAACCTTTAACCCTATCACCACAAAGTTATAAAGTTAACCAACTAATATCAACATTAAACATTACCGTAAACTAGTAGTTAGTTTGCTAACAAAGTCAAAAACACTTAGCCAAAAGAAGAGTGTAACTAACATATTAATAAGTTCTCACTTCATTATTGCTCTTCTAATTTATAGGAAAGCCCCCTGGTATGCAGAGATATCACTATGCACAATTATCATATATGGAAAATGATAGATAAAGTTTGAAACTTTGCAATCCCACCATTGTAACATATTGGCAGTCATCTACTAGTAACAGGAGAAATATTTCAATCCTTTTGAACATGAAGAACAACCATTCATGAAACACTGATCAAATTTAAAGTCAAAGTTTTGATAAAGGTTGAAGCAAAGCATGGAGTTGATGACAAAGATTAGTGAGGAGCTGAGTAAAACACCAAGTGAAGGTCCAATACTTAGAGCAGGATGAAATAAATACATGGGATAGGAGCTAAGTTCGCAGAATCATATATGACGCTAAAATGATAAATTACTTAAGACTATCAATATATGGACCAAATTTGGCTATATCAAATGTGAAGCATTAGGCGTTTGACAGAGATTTCTTCTAGTCACTTAGTTGAGATGTGAGAACAAAGAGAGAAACTTATCGGAATTTATATAGAAAACAGAGGAATTCTTCAAGAGAAATCGAAAAGAGTAACAAGACAACAAGTGTAAGACTCATGAATCCGATCATTTTAGTGAATAACTAATCCGAAGTTAGCTTAATTTGAAACTTATGTATGCAGCATGCTAAACACGTTAAGAAAAAATATGCCCAAAAAAATCATTTATCACATTTCAGAATCCAATCAGATAGTAATTTCCCATCCAGATTCATAACTTCAACCCTTGAACCCATTACAGGCTGATTTTTGAACCAAAACTAAAACGAGGTAGATTCTAGAAACATTTAACAACAGAAAACTAGATCAAAGATGAGGACATTTAAACGACCATAATCAATTCATGAAAAAAAAAACTAAAAATAAGGGAGATTACGAACCTTGTGTAGAGCAACAAACAAGAGCTTCAACGTCAAGCGATTTCAACTTCAAACTTCCTCCAAACTCAAATGCAAAATCGAAAACAGAACAATGAAGAAAGATTGAAATTTTCTAAAAAAAAAAAAACTAACGCTTGGAGTGTGCTGCTTCACTCTTTTCTACTGTTCTCCCGGTGATTTTTCTCGATGTCCCTCTTTCTTTGTTTTTTTTGGATGCCCTCGAATGAGAACCAAATGGCTGATTTTATAGTCGAATTTGGGAGGAGGCTTCCAACCTCAGACCCATTAGATTAACGATGTAACCAATCAAAATTTGATGGTTTTTCGCGTCCTCCGCTTTTCAGGCGGAGCAATGATGATGGTCGAGACCTCTAGGCCTGCTTTGGGTCAGAAATTAATCGGAAAAGATGTAAAGTTGATAGAAAGGGGGCTGTGATTGATAGACGGTGAATGGGGAAGAGGTGTCGTTGGAGACCGCCGAATATTGTTGTTTTTCGGCGGTCTATGTCCGTTTCTTTGGCAGTGGATGACAGGCGATTGATGAGATAGGACGACGGGGTGTGGGGATGATGATGTCATAAAGTAAGAGACCATCGAAAATTAACATTTTTCGTTGGTTCATAGCCGTTCTCGGCAGACGCGATGGGAGAGATGAGGAGCGTCTAGGGAAGGAGAAGGTTGTTCTAGGAAGAGATCGATGTTGGGAAAAGAAAGACTGGGTGGTGTACTATTTTTTGGAAAAGAAGAAAGCAATTTAGGATTTAATTTGGGTCGTCCGATCGTTTGATCGGACGGTTAAAATAAATCAGAAATTAAAAGGAAAAGTTTTATATATATAATAATGGTAAAAGCTCAATTAACTAGGACCGTCAGATTTAATCGTAGGGTGAAGATTTAAGCTAAAGAAACACAATCCATGTGCTCGCCCATGGCACACACGGATTGGCCGGTTTAAGGGAACTTGAATTGCCAAAATTATTCAAATTAAATTCATTTAAATTATAACCTCTCCTTTATTAAATAGTCATAATTTATTAAATTAAAAACAATTATTTTGCAAGATTAGCTTGTTTGACAAAATTAGTCACTCTTAAAAATTAAATTAATATAAATTAGTAATTCATTAATTAAATAAGATTTCTAATTTTAATAAATGTACGGAAAATATCCATTGCAACAAAAATAAAATGATATTTGAACACAACTAGATTCAATTCTTTAAGAACGACACTTATTTAAAAAAATGAGAAAGTAAGTAGTTATATAATATATTTAATTTTTATAAGAAAAAATGAAATAAATTTATGAAGTAATAAATAATTAAAAATATTTTCGTGTTCCTACAATTAATTTCATAACACATATATTATTATTATTATTATAGTTAAATGTGGAGATCCAAAATTGGGTGTCAACACACATCCTGAGAGAATCGTCTTTCTTTTCCACGAACAACACTGGAGCACCTCATGAAGAGATGTTAGATAAAGCCCTTATGTAGAAGGTTTTTCAACTGACCTTTCAATTCCTTAATCTTAGTTGGAGCCATCATGTAAGGAGGAATTAAGATGGCCTGGGTATCTGGAAGGAGATCTATTCCGAAGTAGATTTTCCTTTCTGAAGAAACTCCGGGAGGATTTTTTGGGAACACTTCTGGAAACTCATTTATGATTAGGACTGACTCAAGAGTTAGGGCTTCAGAGTTTGAATCCCTAACATGAAAAAAACGATAGATATACCCTTTAGAAATCATTTTCCTAGCCTTAGAGTAAGAGATAAATCGACCTACATGCACTAAGTTACTACCCTTCCACTTTAAGACTAGCTCGTTTGGAAACTAAAATCGAACAATCCTAGTTCTACAATCGACTGAGGAATAACAAAAATGTAACCAATCCATGCCTAGAATGATGTCAAAATCTATCATTTCTAACTCTACAAAGTTTACTGAGGTGACTTTTAGGGAAACTTTGACAAGACAATTTTTGTATACCCCCTAGCTATAAATGGGTCACCAACTGGAGTAGAGATTGAGAAGGGCTCTGAGAGAGTTTCTGGACTGACATCGACGTTTACTTCTATATTAGGAGTTACAAAAGAAAGTGTCGCCCCTAGATCTAACAATGCATAAACATCTAAATGGAAGACTTGTAACGTACGTGTGACCACATCAAGAGAATCCTCTTAATCCTGTCGAGCCTAAAGAGCATACAACATGTTCTAGCGCTGACCACCACTTGTATCAGATGAGGCACCCAGCTGAGTGAGGCGAGCTGCTAGCGCTGCTGAAGTTGTAGACTGACCTTTGTTACCTCAATGTCCTTTCATGGCAGAAGGGAAATACTTCAACCTATGACCAAACTAACCACACCCAAAACACCCATTTTTTCCAACAAGACACTCGCTCGGATGGTTCTTACCATGCTTTGGACAAGATGGAAAAGTATGGTTATCTGCCGTGACTTAGAGCCTGATGCCCTCCCTTTCTGATCATGTCAAAACCTTGGGGACGGAGCGCTAGCTGACGAAGGCGCTGGGGCTATAGACCTCTGCTAAAACTGTGAGAAATTTCCACCGCCCGACCTCTGCTGAGAATATTTATAGTTGCCCGTTCTAGCCTTTTTTTATCCTTAGCCATTTCCTTGAGCTTATCTCCATCAACCTGTTGAGCATGGGTCATTAGTTTGGAGATATTCATATCCCCTAATAGCATAGCATTCCTGCACTTAATCTTTACCAAATCAGATACTTTAAACAAGAACTTGCCCATTTGTGCTCTCGGATCAGCCACCATATGTTGATCATACCTGGAGAGCTGAGTGAACTTTAGCCCATATTCATGGACTGGCATCGACCCCCGCCTCAAGTTCATAAATTCCTAGGCCCTAGCCTCCCTTAACTCTCTTGGGAAGAACCTGTCCAGTAAAACTCCAGTAAAATAGTTCCACGTCACAAGAGCTGCATCCATACCCCTATTGTCTTTGCACTGCGTGAACTAGATATGAGTCACATCCTTAAGTTGATAGGATCCTAGTTCAACACTATCAATACCAGTCACTTACATTACCTCAAGAATCTTCTTGATCTCATCAATGAAAATTATGTGGGTCCTCACCAACCTTCGACCCTAGAAACTCTGGAGGATTCATACGAATAAAATCTCCAACCCTGGCTACAGCTGATCCACCATCAGTGGGGTTTGTAGGAGCTGGGGCCTGCTGGTTGGCAATGGTTTGAGCTAAAATTTGGATCAAATTACGAAACTCTGCATTAGTAACCTCATGGCCTGGGACTGGAGGAGCTATGTTAGCTCTGCGTTCGTTAGCTCTGCGAGGAGGCATGATCTGAAATGCATAAAGTTGAATTAGAAGGGAGAAGTTGAATCACACTTTATCGCACGATAAAGATAGCAAAAGAAGTGAAGTTTTTCATAGAAAACCTCGTAGCCTCCCTCATAGGTGTGGCGCGCTTCACACCCATGAAAGAGAATCTACTTAGTGCGACTTTCAAGCATCCTAGGACTCTTGAACCTGATGCTCTGATACCAAGCTTGTCACACCCCGAGGCTACCCTGCAAGTGATCCCAAGCTAACCTAGGTCATGGCATATCTATAAAAGTTCAATTAAAACATACATAATGTGGAAGCTAAAAATAGTTTAATATCTGAAATAGAGAAAATCCTAACATGTCTGAATATATAAAATATATGAAGAGTATAGTGATGACTGAAAACAACACTAAAACCTTAAGTTGAATCTAATCTATGTCTGAAAGCCTCTGACTGATTTGAGTTGTTGGGACATGCCCAGCTAACTCTAATAAGATTGAAATTGTAAGGTGAATACTGAAAAGTAAAGCATGTCTATCGTCCTAGAACTATGAGGACTCACCACTGAAACTGCTGAGTACAGACTACAAGTCAAGCTAAGCACGGTCTCGATGTTGAGCACCTGAACCTACATCATACAACAATGTAGCGCAAAAGTATGCGTCAGTGCTTTGAATGTACTGAGCATGCGGGATATATGCTAAGCTGAACAATATAGAAACTGAACATGGAAATAGATATACTGAATCATAACTGAAAGCAGAGCTAGATGCAATGACCAAATACTAATAATGAAGATATAACATGTTGAACTGAATACTGAAATAAATATTGAATACATGGTCAATGTAACATTAATCTGACTGTGGGATATACTATTAGCTCACATAAACCACGTAAGCTAAACGTGGAGTCCGATCTATACACTCCACCGAGAGGACCCAATATACCTTGCCAGGGTATAAAGGCATGATTGTGGCGTGATCACTATAATTGATGCCCAACAGACGAGACTTATAACCTACGATGGTACATAGTTCTGGGACTTGAGGGTACGCTGAACCCTAGTCCAACTCGGTGCTAAGTTTACTCCCAACTGAATATAAAGCTAAAAATTCAATTGTAATACATGATAGCTCAAAACACTAAAAAATATCTGAGAATGTATTATACATATATTGAAAGCTATGATATTCGAATTTTGAAGCATAATTATCTGACTAATCTGCCTAGCAAGTATAATTCATGAAATACGGATAATTAACACAAGCTAGGGTTTCTGAGTTTTATACATATGAATACACTAATTCTCTAAGAAACATGTAATTAATATCATAGAAATTATAGCAGCTAAATTACAATGGATCCCTAAGATTTAGGAACCCTAGGTATGAACAATTTATGGAGAAGCTGAAGATTTGACTGAATTCTAGGGACTTAATGGGCGAAAGGAACCCACTAGTGAAATTCCATATACCTGGTGAAGAAAACTACGGAGAAATTCTTTGGATTTCAGGGCTGAACTTAAATGAAAGCTTTGCTTGTTCTTCAGAGAAAACTGTCATCTCTTTCTCTTTTTTTCTTTCTAAGTATGATGATTTTAGGAGAATGAATGCTTTATGTAGTCTCTAACTAATTACTAGGCTTAGACAAAATAAAACGACGTAGTTTAAGTACCAAACGCATATGGAAAAAGACCAATACGATCTTGACTTAAAACTAACGAGGTGATTGAGAAGAGGGGCTTCAGGGGCCGTTTAAAGTATCATGGCCCGTCTAGTGGGTCGTGATGTTGCCTTGCCCGATAGGTCTTCACTAACACGGGCATAACTTTTTACTCCGGCTTGGAATTAGGCAAACTTGGTGGCGTTGGAAAGAGGACTCAAATATCTTTAATTTGATAGGTCATGGGCCACCTAATTCATTTTGTGCTGGAAGATATGATCGTTTGAAGTTGACCTAAAACTCAAAACCTAATCAGCCCCTTTCACGGGCAACTTCACAGTCTGTGTGAAGTTTCACGGACCGTCTAGGCATCTGTGGTCCCTCACAGTATCTTGGGGGTTCTGTGCCCCTTTTCACGGACGACCTCACAGTTTGTGTGAAGCTTTACAGACCGTCTAGGCATTTGTGGTCGTCCACACGAGCAGGGTGACAGGTCATGGTCCTCTTCACTGCCTGTGGACCTCTCTGTGGTTTGCCCTTCTCTCTTTTTCATTCCTAGTTTATATTTTTGAGGCGTTACACTTGTCATACTTTTTTTTTTATTAATACACCTTACAAAAATGACGATTTTTATGTAGTAACAAGATCAAGTAGATAAATTGATCCAGATTTTCAACTGTTTGTCCTATTTTCATAGTCCAGTGGAAGCATCTTTGTCAATAACTCGCTAAATTGTTGCATACTTTTCATGTACATATCCTCAATGCGTTCTGAGTTTGTCTACTTTCTCTTTGTTCTTTCCAGCAAAATAGATAATTATAGAAAATTAAAGGTTTTCATGGCTTTACAGCTTTAGCCTTTAGGAGTTAGAATTAACAAAGAAATAATATATAATTACTCTTATATATCATGGTAAAATATTAAATGAGGCTAATATACCTAGCTAGAATAAAAATGTAAGTATGGTAACTCTTAATGGGTTAAAGGTTTACCCGATAAGGAAATCGAATAATTCATCCCCACATTATAAGTCATAAATATAAAAATTTAATTCAATACCCAACCATTTATTTCATAACCCAATACCAATAAGATATAAGCCAATTTTATGATTGACTTATCGGTTACGGTTCGATTGAGAACACCCCTACTCAATTCTGATTTCTCAGAAAGTTTCACAGATAAATTATGATAAAAAAAATAATTTAAAATAAAATAAAAGAAAGATGCTGGTAAAAAATAAATTAGGAAGAGAACTTTTTTTACTTATATTTATGTACACAAGATAATATGTTGCTAAGATTGTGGAATACAATAATTTTTACATCAAATATATAATCTATGTATTATTTAAATCATGATTAGAAGCTTACTTTAGGAAATTAAATCTTAGTCATTTAATTAAACTTATGTCATGTGTCACTAATCCAAATAGAAACTTGAAAAAATGGAGAAAAAGAAAAATGAAGATGAGTCGGATCCATTTTCCCGAGCATTGTTCCGTGGGTATATTTCTTTGGACAAATTAAACATGAGTTAATTTCTTGTCGATTTTTCAACAATTTTTGATAGATTTATAACTGAATTGTTAGGTTAGGCCCATTTTCTATTTTTACTCGTTTCCAACTTTGTAGAACTAAAGCTTCAATTAAGAACAAGAATTATGGTCAATAGTCTCAAGAATTATCACGCCATAAGTTTAATTTAATGGGCAATGGCAACTTATTTATTGTCTCTGTCCCAATTTATGTGGTACTTTTCATTTTTCGAGAGTCAAACAGATTAAGTTTGATCGAAAATTTGCGCATGGAATCTTCAAATTTTTTGAATGAAATTTATATATTTATAAACTACGTAAAAAGTATTATAAGTCACAATAATTGACAATTCAAAATATTTTTAAAATATATGAAAAATTTACGATCAAAGATAAACTTGTTTGAATCTCAAAATTCGAAAAGTGCTACATAAATTAAGATGGAGGAAGTAGTATTTTTACTTTTCTTCTTCCCTTGGTGCTTTTACTTTAATAGATGTCTTTTCAAAGTCTCATAAATTGGATGGAAAACAACTTTGGAATTAATTGTCTAGTAAAATAGAGAATTCGTAGTTCAAGCAAGAAAAAGTTATACTATATTAGGAAATATAATCAAGCAAGATAGCAAAACTTATAGGAATTAGGTCTAAAATAGTAGGTTGTAGTAACGACTTTACTGCAAAATATATATGGCATATTTAGCTAGTGTTTGATCACAAATTTCTAGTTTAAGAAAACAAAGTTATACTATATTAGAGAAACATAATCACTCAAGATAGCAAAAATTATAGAAATCAAGTCTAAAATATATAGTAGGTTGTAGTAACGACTTTACTGCAAAATATATATTGCACATTTAGCTAGTGTTGGACCACAAATTTTCTAACTATTTTTGGCAAGTTATTTTTGGGTAAAGTTTCACCATGCTATGGCTACAAAAATTTTCAAGAACTTTTGACTATTTTAAGAAAATATAATTTATACCCATTAGTTCTAAAAATTATTAAAAATACTCATAAGCTTGTATTATCATTTTATAATGAACATATTTCATTAAAAAATAACTTTATAACATAATTGATCGATAACAATCAACAACAACAAAATAACAATATGGGCAAGAGCAATACATTAATCGCATACTCAAACTTATCACTGATTCTGTTGGAATTATAACTAATTAAAAACATTTTTTTCTTTTTTCTCAATCTTTTAACTCAAATTATAACTCAAAATTTTCTGGAGACGATAGATAAATATTAGTTGGAATTAATAAATGATGGGTATTTTTAATAAAATATAAAAGTTCAGAGTAATTTTTAATTTTTAAAATTTTCCAAATACTAAAACTTGACCCGAATACTGATTTTTTCTAGTATTTCGAAACTTGAGATATTTGCCAAGTTATATGACTAAAAACCATTTCGTAAATTTTTCCAAGTTTTACCTAAATATATTTATGACCAAACGATCCTTAATTTATGGTATTTAAAGTAGTTGGGTGACTTAAGCCATTGATACACGCAAATTTCTCATGTAAAAATGAATGCATGTTCATGCCTTCTTAGGTACTTTTATCTTAAAAAATTGACTCTTGACGTCTTATTAAAACCTTCTAAAGATTTTCAATGCAACAAATGCACAAATAAGTATTTCTTTCTAATAAAAACGGTAAGATACTAAACTAACTTCTAAAGCAAATGAACACTAAAAGCAAAGCAAAGAAAGTTATGAAATGCTGAATGAAGTTCCTTATTTGTTTGTAGCAAGTATAATCATTATATGAAATATCCTGATACTCTTTGTGGTCCATTTTCCAAAATTTATCTCCACAACAATATTAACCCGTCCGTCTCATTTTATACGAGTTACTTCGACTTGACACATAATTCAAGAAAGAAAGGAATTTTTTTAAAACTTGTGATCTAAAATAAGTGATAATATTTGTATAGTTATAAATCACTTCATTAAGGTAAAATGAACATTTTAAAGTTAAATTATTACTTAATATATAAATGTGTCATTCTTTTTAGATTGACTAAAAAGTAAAGTAAGTAATATAAACTGGGAGAGAGCAATGTTTTTCAACTTTTGATTTAATGCTAGTGTAGCCATAATTAATGGTTTTCAACTTTTGATTTAATGCTAGTGTAGCCATAATTAATGGTTTTCAACTTTTGGTTTAATGCTAGTGTAGCCATAATTAATGGTTTTCAACTTTTTGATAGAATTAGATTTTATTTTTGTTTTGTTTTCTTTTGGGCTTGGCACCGTTTGGACCCGTCCTAGACATTGATGGGCTTCTTTTTTTTTGAACAACTGTCCAGATGATCATATTTGTCTAAAAAAAAGGATTTGAAGGCTGAGTGGAACTTAGAAAGTTAATGTAATTTCATAGAATTTTAGAAAGGAATATGATAAAAGTTGTTTAAGTTCTATATTGTAGTTATCTCTTTTGAAATGTTACTTTGATATTCTTTTTTCTCAAAAAAGATATATAGACTAATTGTGTATGCTATGAATCAGCCTCAGCCCAATAACGATGTTAACAAATATATCACACGAATAAATATCAGGACAAGTAGGCCCAATACAAGCAACAAGGCCAGGCCTTCACAAAGGATAACTAGGGATCCACACTGAGGGTATCGTAGGCATCACTATGAGAGGTATCGTAAATTATGTGCAAAGGCAATTCTATGTTTCTCATCCTCAATTGTTGTGTGTCTACGGTTCTCATCTCCATTCTTATTTTTATCTTGGTTACTTGTTATTTCATTATTTCCGTTGTAATTTCGTAGTTTGAGTAATGCAATTAGGGTCTTAAAGTTGTAATAGTGTTCTAGTTTCTTATTAATATAGTGAGGAATTCGGATTATTACAGTGTCCCTTTAAGATAAATAATTCCTTAAATGAAAGTTGCAAATTAAGTGATTATGTAGGTAATATGATCATAATATTCGTGCTATCCTCTCTTGCTACCATCTCAAACATAAAATATTTCTGAAACAACATTTGCACTAATAATGCCTCTTAGCATACTGGACATTTTGAACAGGAATATAAGACACTATATTTCTCTTTGAAATAGGTGATATTGTAATCTATAAACCTAAAGTGGCTTGTTGGTATCCTCTATGGTCAGCAAGCATGATTTTCATTGTATGCATCTGTTAGATCGAGAAAGAGTTTGATAATTGACAAATAGAGGAACAAATGAAAGGAACCGGTTGCACCGACATGTTCCTTTCAGACCGAATCCGACTCGGATAAGGAGAACGTCAACCACACGAATTAGAAGTTATAAAGCGATGGAAGGGTTGCTTTTTCGACAAGAAACTAGTGCAAAAAGGTTTCCTTTCATAAAAAGAATACCTTCAAGGAAGAGGAAGAATGCATAAAATCAGTTTACAAGAATTTCCAAATTCTACACGGATAAGGAAGCAGAGTTGAAGTAGGAAAAGGATTCTTGGTCTACTTAGTCTATAAATAGAGCAAAGATCTTTCAACGAAATTTGCGCACTTAAACAGAGAGTTACAAGCAGAATACAATCAATAGAGGGAGTTCATATTTGAGTGATTTTCGATTACGAAGTGCAGCCAACGCAAGGAAACAAGAAGTGGAGAATCTGATTCATAGGCTTATGTATTTTAGTTCTTAAGTCAACTTTACTTGTATTGAGTTTTTATCGAGTTGTATCTTTAATTCTTTCTAGATCCAGTGTAGTATAAACTAGAGTAGGAATAGAGTTTTCAAGTTGGGGCAACTTAAAAACTTGGGAACATAAACCTTGGGGGGTTTGTGTTGGAGTTTAGGAATTAGAGTTAGTTCCTAAGATTGCAAGAGTTGTAATCTGAATTCATAACTTGAAGTAGGGTCGACGATCTAGTTGGTTGTTGGCGTCTAGGAATTAGAGTTTATAATTCCTTAGGTTACATAGGTTTGTAATCTTTTGTTGAGGTTCAGAGTTTAATGAAGTGGAGTTAAATCTTACAGAGGTGTAGGTTGTGGTTTTTTTACCCTTTATGAGTCGGGGTTTTCCACGATAAAATAATGTGTCATTACTTTATTTGCTTTACATAACGTAATTACTGTAATCTGCAAATACCTGTTCCTTAGGCAAATTTGGGGGTCAGTATTCCAATAATTGGTATCAGAGCATGTTATCTTTCTAGAGTCTAATAACTCAAGATAAGATCACTATGAATTCTGCACCACCTCTTGGACACAATGAAGGTCAACATATCAACATACCACCACTATTCAATGGACATTACTACGCATGGTGGAAGGCGAGAATAGAGGATTTTCTACAAGCCCAGGACTATGAATTATGGATGAGAGTTACTGATGGCCCTCTTATTCCTATGATAAAGGATGATGATGGGAAAGTCATTCCAAAGCCCAATGCTCAATATGGAGAAGCTGATTATAGAATGTTAAAGCTAAGTGTATCCTTGTATGTGGACTTGGACCTGACAAGTTTAATCGCATCTCAGGTTGTACTACAACAAAACAAATTTGGGACACACTGGTAAATGCACATGAAAGAACTTCCCAAGTAAGAAAATTTAAAATTGCTAGACTATGAACTGAATATGAAGCATTTAAGATGGAGAGTGGTGATCACTTTAAGATATGATTACTAGATTCATTACTATTGTGAATGAACTGATGTCTTTGGGAAAGATATACACTACTGAGAAACTTGTTGATAAAGTGTTGAGGACTCTACCTAAGTCGTGGGAGATCAAGGTCACTGCAATTAGAGAAGCAAAAGATTTGACAACCATGAGTTTAGATGAATTTGTAGGGAATTTAAAGACTTACGAGATGAATGTTGATGAAACAAAAATGAGTGGAAGAAACAAAGATATGATTTTCTCTTTCAAAACAACTGAGAGTGATGAATCTGATCTGGATGATGAGGACATAGCCATGATAAGCAAAAACCTCAAAAAACTCTTCAAGAAAGGTGGAAACCATGAGAAAAAACTGCCCTTGAGCAAAGAAAAACAATCTGACATTGCTATGTATGCTGCTTGGGGAATAGGTTCAGACAACTCAATTGAAGATGATACATAAAATGTTGCTTTGATGGCCACTGAATCAGACACTGAATCAGACTCTGAATCAGACATTGAGAAAAGAGAGGTAAATCTTCTTGACCTTAAAAATAAACTAAAATGTTTTTCAAAGAAAAAATTATCTTCCCTTATTCTAACTCTCCTAGATAATTTTCAAGAGTTGAATGAAAATAGAGATCAATTATTGACTTACTTGACCAGTTTAAAATTTGAATATATTGATCTTGAAAACATTAATTATGATCTCAAAAAAGAAAATCAATTCCTAAAGGAACAGGAGCAACTTGATTCTTGCACTTGGGCTCTCAAATCTGAAATTTTGAAACAAAGTGTTATTGAAAATGGGAAAGAAAAAATTAGTGGTGACCAAATCAGATGTGATCAAGATCTAAAGAGGTCAAAAGATGAACTATTTTCTTAAAGGGAAAAATCTAGAAGAATAAATCTTGACCTGGCTAGAACTAAGTATGAGCTTGAGAGGGCAAACAAATGAACTCAGTCCTCAATGATTGTAACTCAACTTAGTAATAGAACACATAACACTAAAACTGAAATAAGTTTTGTTAAAGAAGTCCCTAAGAAAACCTCTTATTTGTGCACACATTGTGGTAGTATTGGTCACTCAAGGGGTACCTGCCCAATAGTTATAAACTCACTTGAATAAAAACTTCAAAGTTGCCTCAAATAGAAAAATCAACCATGTTAAAATAAAGAAATCACGTCAAAGGAATAGGTTGGGGAAAAAGAGAAAATCTAAAAATATTTTACCAATATGGATCAATAGAGATCTCATTCATCCTTTTTATTAATACAAAGGACACAAGCTAGTCTGAGTTTCTAAATCTAACCTTTGAATTTGCAGGAAAAGTGAGAGGAAGCAAGCAACATTCATATATGAACACATGTTGCTCCAGACACATGATTGAAACTAGAAAAAATTCCTCTCACCTGCAGAAAAAAAAAGGATGGAATAGTAGGTTTGGTGATGAAAATTCTTTTTGGTCAAATCAAAGAAGTTGAAAAAATAGGCAAGACTCAAGAACACAAAATTGAAAAAAGATATCATGTTGAAGGAATGAACCAAAATTCACTCAATATATTACAAATATGTAATAAGAGAAACAAGTATGCATGATAATGACGAGTTGTCAAGGATCTCCGAACAAATTATAAAGAAACATGTGAAAGAAACTGGTCCAACCTATGCAGTATCTCACAATTACAAACATGAAAAGTCTTATGAGGCGCACTCAGATGATCATGGTATGAAAACTATGAGTCCATCAACTAAGAAGGGTGATCAACCTAGAGAAACACTTTTAAAGAAACATGTTGGAACTTAGGGATGATTAAAATCACATGAGTATCCCTCAGTGGCTAATGAACATTGCACATACTGCCTTATAATCTTGTATTTTATGCTCAGTCTTGTACATTTAGTTGTATGTCTCTATACCACTTTTAAAGTCAAGCTACTCATGTACTATAACATTTCATTTGTATCTGTCACAGGAGAGAGGTTTAGTAAAATTGGAGCAAAATTCAGCATTATCGAGAGATCTAAGGTATGTGCACTACAATTATTCATAATTAAATATAAAATCAATGCACATGTACCTATTCCTTCCACTTGTCCCAAAATATATATTCATGTCCTATGCTCAATTTTTGGCGTTCTCTAAAAGGAATCCAATCACGCTTCCTTGATAAAATATAACCAAATCTCTACCCAAGATAAAACTCTTCATCTCAAAGGACTCTCAATACTACTAAACAAATATCTTATTAAAGACCTATTTAAAGCCTTATCCTAGTGTGTCTCTACAACTCACACCCTTATCTTTCATAAACTTTTTAACCAAGAAATCCTTTTTTTCTAAAATTGTGGAATAAAGTGTTCTTCAAGAAACATGTTTGTGCTTGATTAATTACAATTTACGTTTCTTAATGACATTCTTGGAGATTCTAAGTGTGATGGTCTATCTGATGTTATGGTTGAGATGACTTCGGTGGATGACACCTCTACTTTGGTGCCTTATAAAATAGAGGTTGTGGTGTAGAAAGTAGGTAGTGTTGGTTCTTAGGGAGAATCTGTATTGGGTGTGTCTAAAATTACTGAGAAAGTTTTGGAGGATGTACCTTGTGAGGGGGAATATTTTTGGGACCCTACAGTTAAACAAAGTTCAGTTGTTAGGCTCAACTTGGGTGCATCTAGCGAGGGGGAATCAATGGGGGACCCCTGTGTCGAACCTAGTTCTTCTATTGGGATCCATATAAACTGGGATTTAGGATTGATGTAAAAAATTATTATAGTTGGTTTTGCACCTGATAGTACCATGTCTAGGAAACAGATTTGGAGAACATGTTCCTCTACAAATGATGTTGAAGAAAACTTGTTCCTCTTACTGACTCTATTGAAATTAAAGATGACTCTATTGAAATTAGAGTTGTGAACTTTTGGAAACTGACAGTGCTCTTATGCAATGTGATTACTGATTTTGAGGATTAGAGATGAGTGAACTATTGTTTCTCCGGAGGGGACATGATTGATTGAACTAGTTCCTTAAAGGTGATACAAAATGAAAAAAAATTTGAAATTGAAGTCTTATGTGTCACTCACCAAAATGTCATGGACCAACTGCATATGAACTATGCTCTTTAACATGTAGTCCTGCTAAAGAAAAATAAAACACAAAGTTCAAGGCTGGGCTTGCATAGACCAAGGCTACCTTTGAAATTGAGAAGACTACTAATTTTGTGAATCCAAAAGATGTTTATTGTGCTGCTGAAAGAGGAATTTTATTTACCCTCTCATGTCCGATCTTTTGTTATTGCCTAGCCACTCTAGCCTTTGACTTTTCAATTTTCTTTCATCACAAGTGCTTGATTCTATCTTTAATTTTGATTACATTTGTGGTGTATATGCTTTTTGATTAATGCTAATGTTGGGTTTGAGTTTCATGTTCATGTCTATCTCTTATGTTTGTGCAAATGCTTTATTATAGCTAACTGAGTTCTTGATTTTCAAGTGTTTGTGTAGGTGATAGCCCCAGTGGCCTTGAGTATCAAATTTTCTTCTCTTAGTGTGGTGTATGCCTCCACAGTGTTTTATGATGTCAAAATGGGGAAATGCATTCTTGTGTAATATTTATAACCCAATTGGTCTAACTTGATCATCTAATGTGTTTGCTTTGTGTATTGAGTTTTAAGAAACTAACATAACATAGATTGATCTATTCACACAAGAAGGAATGGTTTGTCATCACCAAAAAGGGGGAATTTTTTAGATCGAGAAAGATTTTGATAATTGACAAATAGAGGAACAAATGAAGGAACCGGTTGCGCCGACATGTTCCTTTCAGACTAAATCTGACTAGGATAAGGAGAATGTCAACCACGCGAATTAGAAGTTATAAGGCGGTGGAAGGGTTGCTTTTTCGACAAGAAACCAATGCAAAAAAGATTTCCTTTCATAAAAAGAATTCCTTCAAGGAAGAGGAAGCGTGCATAAAATCAGTTTACAAGAATTTCCAAATTCCACACGGATAAGGAAGCAGAGTTGAAGTAGGAAAAGGATTCTTGGTCTACTTAGTCTATAAATAGAGCAAGGATCTTCCAACCAAACTTGCGCACTTAAACAGAGAGTTACAAGCAGAATGCAATCAAATAGAGGGAGTTCATATTTGAGTGATTTCTGATTACGAAGTGCAGCCAACGCAAGGAAACAAGAATTGAAGAATCTGATTCATAGGCTTATGTTTTTTAGTTCTTAAGTCAACTTTACTTGTATTGAGTTTTTATCGAGTTGTATCTTTAATTATTTCTAGATCCAGTGTAGTATAAACTGGAGTAGGAATAGAGTCTTCAAGTTGGGGCGACTTAAAGACTTGGGAACATAAACCTTGGGGGTTTGTGTTGGAGTTTAGGAATTAGAGTTAGTTCCTAGGATTGCAGGAGTTGTAATCTGAATTCATAACTTAAAGTAGGGTCGACGATCTAGTTGATTGTTGGCGTCTAGGAATTAGAGTTTGTAATCCTTATGTTACATAGGTTTGTAATCGTTTGTTGAGGCTCAGAGTTTAATGAAGTGGAGTTAAATCCTACAGCGGTGTAGGTCCTGGTTTTTTACCCTTTATGAGCCGGGGTTTTCCGCGATAAAATATTGTGTCATTACTTTATTTGTTTTACATAACGTAACTACTGTAATCTGCAAAGGAACATATAGAATATACCTGTTCCTTAGGCAAATTTAGGGGTCAGTATTCCAACAACATCAATAATGTGAGCATGTTAAGACCAACATGTTATAATTAATGTAGTGTTGGTGCACTGCTATCGTAAAATTGATATGGAAAAATCTTGATTAAAAGTACAATTCTCATATTTATTATCACTCTGAGTGTACAAACATGTTGAGATCCTCTCAATATACACTTCTAATTGATATTTCATGTCATTTTGAAATTACGACCACATTATGCATGGACTCATAAGTTGGATTGGATATGATCTAATAACAACTATGTTCTATTTTGGGGTTTTGATAATTTAACAAACTATACAAAAATAATATCTAGTAAATGGTCATGGTCCTTTGAGCTTTCGTCATAAGAAGACAAGTCAATGGAGTGCAGTTGTAAAACTGCAGGAACTATTGTGGTAGGTGGGCACGACAACAAGGACAAATGTCCTCAACCAATGGCATGCTATTAACACATTGACAAGAAACAACCTAGTTTTTGTAATCAAGTTTATTCAAAAAGCAAAAGCCATTTCAGAGAAGAACATAGCTCATACTCAACAAGGGACCTGATCGAGTGTTGCAGCATCTTTAGTTGTTATTTGTGTTTAGTATCTTGTGCTCACATATTGTGGATCTATTCCTAAGTTATAAAGGATAATAGATCGCGTCAGTTCATTTTATTATTAGTTGAGTTTTTGGCTAGAGTTAGTTGTCTTGTAGTTGGTAAAGTCTATGTTAACTAGAGGTAGTTGATATAGTAGACATTAATGGAGTTTTTGCTCTGTGTGTTGTAATAGAGGTGTTACAAGGTGCGTAGGATTAAGAGTTTAATCCCTTGTGATTATTGGAGTGTGTACTCACAAGTTGCTTGAAGTTAGTGAAGCTTTGAGAAATCCTATATGACATATCGTGGTCTTTTTCTCCCTTGAACAAGAAGGTTTCCACATAAATATCCTTATTCATTACTTTAAGCATTTACCTTTCCTTCTATTACTAATAATTCAGTTAAGGGACCTGGTTTCCTTACTGGTGATAGACTCATATAACTCAACAAATCATCAGAAATTAATTATGTATATGAGTGTGCTTCCTATATTGTGGTAAGAGTCTGAATAGTAATTTGAAAATGTATGTCACTTCTAAGAATAATCATCATAAATTTCGTTAATAATCGATGCATTAAATAAATAAAGCAGATCGATACTTCTAGTTCTAGATTCAATTCCTTAAACATTTGATAAAACTAGGAAGAAATATTGCAAAATTCAAATAGGGCATTATCGAAAGGTGTATTGATGGTGGTTGTGATACCTGGACATAAAGTGAAAGAAAATGTAAATAGTATGAAATGTGTAATCTGAGTAATAGTACCAATGCCACAGTTAGCAAATCAGTCATTATAATTAGAGGTACAACGGAATAATGGACATAGATAAAGTGTGGTACTTAATAAAGTAGTTTCTTGATGTTAGGACAGCATAACAGTAGTTGTATTTAGAATCATCAATATGGGCTACGTCTGTTGGGTTGGTCTTGCCTAATTCATGATTTGATAGGGTTGTGCTAAGATTTTTGGAGCCCATTTAAGAAAATGGTTTCTTATCTAGGACTAAATAAGTCTGCTGGTTTATGGGGCTTGAGAAATATAGGTAAGGCCGGCCCGTGAGCCAAATAAAAATTAATCAAAAAATAAAAATTAATCAAAAAATAAAAATAAAATAGAGTATTAAAAATAACAAGAGTTCAAACTCAAAGTCTTAAATATTAAAATTTAAATACAAATTATGTTTATAAAATGTACTGCATAAAATAAAAATTCCCTAATATTTCTAGGAAATCACTCTGTACGCCATAGTGTATGGAATGTTGTCATATTTTTTGTGTTTTATTATGATCATTAGAAAATAATTAGGTTAATATTTATATTTAGCTATTTATACTTTTCCTTGAAATCAAACTTATTAAATATTATAACAATAATTTTATTTGTGGATTTGATTAACAAGTAGTAACACTAACACCATGTAATATTATCTTATCGATATTTATGATAATATTTTTAAAATATAATTTGATTTGAAAATTATAAAAAAAATGTTTTTGAAAAAAGTGGCATGGCCCGGTATAACCCGTAGCCCACGTACTTGTGGGTTGGGCTGACCGTGCCCACAAAAAAATGACCCAACCCCACCTGATCCGCTAAATTTCAAAGCTTGAATAGGTTAGCTCAGATGGGGTAGGCAAGCTCATATTGTCAACTCTAGTTGTATTCCATTAGAATTCTAAAAATACTAAGTTAAATGGAGTGAGGTGCACACAAATGAGTTATATAGTTGATGTTCAATTAATATGATTAGGTTTTCCATATTTACCAAGCAACCATAAGAGAATTGGATAAGAACTCATTGTTAAAGTTGTTGCCTTGCAAAAAAAAATACAAGAAACGTCTAGATTTTGTATAAATAGATGTGAATTTTTTCTTTTTTTTCTAGAAATAAATTTGATGAGTTTACTCGATTCCTAGTGATTATTGTATCTTCTAGTGCTTAATTCATGCTTTGCAACATTGCAGATATTTTCGACTTATTTATTGAATGTCTATTTGTTGTTACAGAATATTTAGGAACCCTAACTTTGGGATGAAGTCAATTTTCTCCTATAAATAGAGGGATCCTCTTCATTGTAAAATCATCCCTCAAGAGAAATAATAAGTCTTCTCTCTACTTTCTTTTTATTCTTATTCTATGATGAAATCAGCTACTGATCAGTCAAGCTCCTCCATTGATGGAGGTTCAACTCACATGAGAGAAGATGAGAGAAGAAGAGAGAAGAGAAGAGAAGAAGAATCTAGAAGAGCAACATGAAAATTATCTCTTATTGAATGTGAATTGAAGAAGTGAGTATTACAATGTATCTGTATATATACACAATCACTAAGCAACTAATATTGTATGAATTAACTAATCAACAACTTGACCCTTAACTAATTCTAACTAACTGATCCTTTTAACTAACTCTACTGTTCATAACTAACTTTACTGTACACTGCTAACTAACTTTATTGCATACTTTACATTCTCAACACCCCCCCTCAAGTTGGAGGTGAGGTAATTACAAACAACTTGTGCAATAGAGTAGTATGTTTAACCCCAGTCAGTGCTTTGGTGAAGATGTCTGCCAACTGTGAATCAGTGGAGATATGATGGAGTGTGATCAAGCCTTGTTGAAGCTTACTCCTAACAAAATGGCAATCAATCTCTATGTGTTTTGTTCTTTCATGGAAAACTGGATTCTTGGCAATATGGACTGCTGCTTGACTGTCACAATGTACATGTATAGGCAAGGAGCATTGGACTGTCAGTTCTCCAAGCAATCTCTCAAGCCATACTAATTCTCCCACAACTTGTCGCACAGCTCTATATTCAGCTTCAGCAGACGATAGGGACACTGTGGCTTGTTTCTT